>RJWJ010014827.1:0-37145 GCA_004363605.1 Indri indri | reverse complement strand
GTTTACATGCTGGATCCTACATGTTTCCATCTCCTCAAAGAATATTACCCAAATTTGCCTCTTTCTCTGTTTCCATGAACAACTTCCTCCATGTAATCCTTTTTTTTTTTTTTAAATCAAGCATATGTGTTAAAATGACTCCAGCCTATAAGAAACAAAACTTCTTCAGCCCATCCTCCCCAATGTCTTTCCTTCCTTTAAGGGCTATACTTCTTAAAAGAATACTATAGAGTGATCCTTGCCTCCAGTTTCACATCACTCCTTTACTTCCCACCCAACTTCTGTTTTATGTCCATCTGCACCAGGCAAAAAAAATAAATAAATAAATAAAATAAAATTAGGAGATGTTTCCTGGGTAAAAATGGCCCCTAGATACAATGAAATCATACTGAAGAATTGAGAGATTTTTTATATAAAAAAATTTTTAAATAAACTTTAGATTAAACATTAACAATATCTAAAATATGAACATAATTTAAATACTAATCCTTAAACTTTTCAGCAGCTAATGTTTAGTAACCATCTATAAATTAATATTTTGTTTTTGTATATTTAACTAATGAACAATCTATTAAAATTGCAAAAATAAGAATATGGTACTTGCTGAGGCTTATGAAGTACCAAATATTGTTGGCCATTACCTCTTCAAGTTTAGCAGTCATACCTGGAGGGAAAGGAATGCAGGCTGCTACCTGCCACAGTTAAGACAAGATGAAAGACAAGAAAGTGATTTCTCTTGACCAATTTGAAATTATTTAAGTAAATTGGTAAAGTAAGAAATTTCTCGTAAATATGATAGAAGCATTCATACAATTTTAGTTATGGAGAATTTCCACCAATACACCAATTTGCCTTTACTTCAAATTCTAGCATTTACGGAGATGCTAAACATAAGTTTTAAATTTACTCCAAGGAGAAACAGTGACTTCCAAGGTAAAAGACCTATTACTTTATTAGATATTTAGGGTTACAGATTAAAGGTTGCAGTTTACCATAAGAGTTCTTTCCACACATAGTTATTCAACAGTTCTCTTCCTTTTCCACTCTTTGAAACTCCCATCTTCCTCAGAGGACTTGAGAACTGGAAGGTAAATATAGCAAGAGGTACAGAGATAATGGAAGGGTGAGGCTGAAGAGCTTTGGGCTGAGATTTCAATAGCCTGGGAGCTGTCAATAACAAGTGAGCTTTCTGACTCTGCAATTTTTTACGGTTAAACATTAAAAAAAAAATTAGCATGCAGCCAACCAAATAGATTATACTCCCAAATCTTAGGTGTGAGGCCATTAGTCTTAAAAACATACATAGAGAGCTATATTCCTGTGGATTATATTTGGAGAAGAGATATTGAAATTCATAAATGATTTGGGAGATCATGGAAATTGCTATACATAATTCATTGGGGAAAGTTTGCTTATGTCTTAAACTTAAATCATTTTAAAAAATGCATATGTCCCCCAAACCTACTAATTTAAATATATAATCCATATTTTCCTTTTTAAACTCATAAAAATGCATTAAAATCTGTCATAAAAGTTAATTTTTTTCTGTATCTTTAATTTCATAATTTCAAAACAATATATTTTATGTATTCTCCTCAATCTCTCATAAACACAAGTATTTCATGATCTAAGTAACAAAATGAAAATTAAAATAATCATCGTGACTTTTTTATTAGATCTTAGCAGTGACTTGGAATTGACTTTTTCAAATAGCCACATTTGTTGTTTTTAAAACAACACTGAGGTGACTGATGTGAATATGTTTCCCCATATGAAAACTTTCAGTGAGTTCAACCCATCATATAAGGCTGTTTTGCCTGAAAATGGCTCTTTTGATAAATTTTGCAAACACTTTGGCATCAAATTTCAGCATAACAGAAACACAAAGTTAATATTTCTGTTAGCTGATTTTTAAAGTTTAAAATAACTGAATAGAAAAGTAAAAGAGAGCAGATGCAGAGTAGGAAAATTAAGATGAAGATAAGCATTAATAAAAAAAAGAGAACATCCCTTCACCTTGAGTCTGAATGAATCCTTGTGGGTTAGATGTGTTTCCTGGAGACAGCAGATACTAGGCTTGTATGGTTTTTATCCATTTAGCCAGCCTCTGTCTCTTGAGTGGGGAGTTCAAGCCATTCACATTTATTGAAAGAATTGATAAGTGGGGTGGATTTCTCTTCATCCTATTGAGTAGAAATTTATTGCTTTGTTTTACCTCTTGAGCCATTGTGGTATCTGGGCTCTGACCTTTAGCTTTTGGGTGATTTTCTACTGGTGGGTGTCTATTGTTCTGATCCTTGTATAATGCAGTTGTGAATACTTCCTGCAGGGCAGCTCTGGTCTAGACAAATCCCTCAGTATTTGCTTGTCTGAGAAAAATCTTTATTTCTCCTTCATATAAGAAACTTAGTTTTGCAGGATACAAATTCTAGGCTGGCTGTTATTCTGTTTGAGAAGACTGAGAATGGAGCCCTAATCCCTTCTGGCATGTAAGGTTTCAGTTGAGAAGTCTGCAGTTTGATATGTTTTTCTTTGTAAGTTAGCTGCTGCTTTTGCCTAACTGCTTGTAAGAGTACCTTTTTTGTGTTTACTTTGGCCAGTCTGATGACTGTATGGTGTGGGGATTGCCTCTTCGCAATGAATCTCCCAGGAGTCCTTTGAGCTTCTTGTACTTGGATATCTAGATTTCTAGCAAAGTCATGGAAATTTTCCTCAATTATTCCCTCAAATAGATTTTCCATCCCTTGTGTATTTTCTTCTTTGCCCTCAGGGATGCTTATGTTTGGCCTCTTTACATAATCCCATATTTCTTTGAGGTTTTGTTCATTCTTCGTCTCACCTCTTTCTGTTTCACTTGTTTAACTCAGAGGTGTTGTCTTCAAGCTCTGAGATTCTTTCTTCTTCCTGATCTAGCCTATTCTTAAGGCTTTTCATTGTGCTTTATATTTCCTTGAATGAGGTTTTCATTTCCAGAAGTTCTGTTTGTTTGTTTGTTTGTTGTTAATAATTTGATTTCCTTAGTAAATTTTTCATTCACTTACCGCATTGTTTTTGTGGTCTTTACATTGGGTTTCTATTTTCTCTCGTATTTCATTGAGCTTCCTTACAATCCATATTCAGAATTCTTCATCTGTTATTTCAGTCTTTTCATTTTGACTTATATCCATTGGTAAGGAGTTGTTGTTTTCTTTTGGGGGTGTTCTTTGACTCTGATTTTTCATACAAATGGAAACCAAAAGAAAGCTGGTGTAGTAATTCTCATATTAGATAACATAGACTTTAAATCAGCAAAAGTAAAGAAAGACAAAGATGATCATTATATAATGGTGAAGGGAATAATTCAACAGGAAGAAACAACAATCTTAAATATTTAATATTTATGCATCTAACACAGGTACACCCAGATTCATAAAGCAAACACTACTTGATCTAAACAAAATGATAAACAGCAGCATTGTAGTAGCCAGGGACTTCCATACACCACTGACAGAATGGGACAGATCCTCCAAGCAGAAAATAAACAAAGAAACAATGGGCTTAAATGGAACTTTAGAACAAATGGCTCTGACAGACATTTACAGAACATTCTACCCCACAACCACTGAATGTACATTCTTCTCATCAGCTAATGGAACATTCTCTAAGATTGATCATATCCTAGGATACAAAACATGTCTCAACAAAAATTAAAAAAATAGAAATTATACCATGTATCTTCTCAGACCACAGTGAAATAAAATTAGAAATCAATTCCAACAGAAACACCCAACTCTACACAAAGTCATGAAAATTAAACAACCTACTGCAGAATAGTTATTGAGTCAAGGAGGGAATTAAGATGTAAACCAAAAGATTCTTTGAACTAAATAACAAAGAGGACACAAAGTTATCAAAATCTTTGGGATTAACACAAGCCATCATAAGAAGAAAATTCACAGCCATAAATGCCTACATCCAAAAGACAGAAAGATCACAAATCAACATTCTAATGAATCGGCTCAAGAAATTGGAAAAGGAAAAGCAAAACAACCCAAAACCCATCAGAAGAAAAGAAATAACTATATAATCAGAGCAACACAAAAGGAAACCCATAATAAAAGAATTATATAGAAGATTAATAAAACAAAAAGTTAGTTCTTTGAAAAGGTGAACAAAAGTGACCTAGATTAACCAGGAAAAGAAAAGAAAGGACCCTAATAAGCTCAATCAGAAATGAAAAAAGAAATATTATGACTGATACCGCAGAAATACAAAATGTCATCTCTGAATTCTATAAAAATCTCTATGCAAATAAACTTGAAAGCATTGAGAAAATGGATGAATTCTTGGAAACACACAACCTCCCTAGGCCCAATACAAAAGAAATAGAATTCCTAAACAGACCAATATCAAGTAAGAAAATTGAAGCAGCAATAAAAAAAATCTCCCCCCACCCCCAAAAAAAGTCCTGGATCAGATGGTTTTACAGCTGAATTTTACCAGGCCTACAGAGAAGAACTGGTACCAATACTGCACAAATTATTTCATAATATAGAGAAGGAAGGAATCCTCCCCAACTCATTCGATGAAGCTGATATCACCTTGATACCAAAGCCAGGCAAGGACACAACAAAAAAGAAAACTACAGACCAATATCTCTTATGAATATAGATGTAAAAATTCTCAATAAAATCCTAGTGAACCGAATTTAGCTGCACATCAAAAAAATAATTCACCACGATCAAGTGAGATTCATCCAAGAGATTCAAGGATGGTTCGACATACACAAATCTATAAATGTGATTCACCAAAGAAATAGAAGCAAAGACGAAGACCATATGATCCTCTTGATAGACACAGAAAAAGCATTTGACAAAATTCAGCACCCTTTTCTGATAAGAACTCTTAACAAAATAGTCATAGATGGAACATACCTCAATATTGTAAAATCCATATATGGCAAACTCACAGATAACATCATATTGAATGGAAAAAAATTGAAAGCATTCCTGCTTAGAATTGGAATGAGACAAGGTTGCCCACTGTCACTACTTCTGTTCTGCATAGTGCTGGATGTCCTAGCCAGAGCAATCAGACAAAAGAAGGAAATCAAGGGTATCCAAATGGGGAAAGAAGAAATCAAACTGTTGCTCTTTGCTGATTATATGATCTTATATCTAGAAAACCCCAAAGATTCTGCCAAGAGACTCCTGGAATTGATAAATAAATTCAGCAAAGTCTTAAGTTATAAAATCAATGTACACAAATCAGTAGCATTCCTATTCACCAACAGTCAAGCTGATAATCAAATCAAAGACTCAATACCTTTCATGATAGCGAAAAAAGAAAATCAAATACCCAGGAATATATTTAACTAAGGAAGGGAAAGACCTCTACAGGGAGAACTATGAAACACTGAGGAAGGAAATTGCAGAGGATGTAAACAAATGGAAAAATACATCATGCTCATGGCTTGGCAGAATCAACATTATTAAAATGTCTATACTACCCAAAGTGATTTACAGATTCAATGCAATCTCCATTAAAATATTAATAACAATGTCATTTTTTGCAGATATAGAAAAAATAATTCTATATGTTGTATGAAGCCAGAAAAGATCCTGAATAGCCAAATCAACCTTAAGCAAAAAGAAAAAATTGGGAGGCATCACTTTAGCAGACTTCAAGCTATACTATAAGTCTATAGCAACCAAAACAGCATGGTACTAGCATAAGAATAGAAACATAGACCAATGGATCAGAACAGAGAACCTAGATATATTAATAAAACCATCTTCATATTGCCATCTGATCTTAGACAAAGCAGAGAAAAACATACACTGGGGAAAAAAATCCGTATTAAATAAATGTTGCAGGGAAAATTGGAAAGCCACATGTAGAAGACTGAAACAGGATCAACACTTCTCACAACTCACAAAAATTAATTCACAATGGATAACAGACTTAAACTTAAGGCATGAAACTATAAGAATTCTAGAAGAAGAGGTTGGAAAAACTCTTCCAGATATCAGCTTAGGCAGAGAATTTATGAAGAAGACCCCAAAGGCAATCACAGCAACAACAAAAATAAATAAATGGGGCATGATTAAATTAAAAAGCTTCGCACAGCCAAGAAATCAATCGATAGAGTGAATAGACAATTATAGATACATAATAATGTCATCTTCAAATAATGAGAGTTTTTTTTTCTTTCCAATCCTCATACATCCTATTTTTTTCTTTCCCCATTGTACTAGAGAAGTACAATATTGAAGAGAAGTGGTGATAGTGGACATTGTTTCATATTTTGAAGGGAAATGTCCAGCATTTCACCATTAAGTATATTATATTAATCAGATTAAGGAAGTTCCCTTCTATTTTTAGTTCACTAAGGATTTTTATCTTAAGTGGATTTTTAATTTAACATTAAAAATATTTTTTCATGAATTGAGATAGTGATATCATTTTTCCTTGTATTTTTCATTTCTTTATTTCTTCATTTTCACTTCATTCTTTTCATGTCTGTCGTGTTACTTTTTATAATTGGATCTCCTCTGCAGATGGCTTTAAGTTTTACATTTCCTTAAATATTTTAAACATAGTTGTCTTAAATTGTGTCCAATAATTGTGGTATCTGGAAACTATACATCTGTTGGTTTGGTTTAGTGGGTTGATTCATGGGTATTTGTCCCTGTATACTTCTTTGTACATGGTGCCTCCACTGGCAACAATGCTTTTCCCTTTGCACAACTGTCCGTTGCTGAGCTAACTCTTCCTTATCCTTCAATATGGTCCAGTAATTATCTCAGTTAAGTCTTACCCATTCCATTCCTAAGCAATCAGAGTTGGGTGTACCCCACGCATTTTACAGCAGATAGAAAAGATATATTTAACAACCTAAGAGTTGCAGGGGTGCTAGCCAATATTAGTAGACTCACAGGCCAGTAAGAACAGATGTCAGCTGTAAACAACCAGTACCAGTGTGTACTAAGTGAATATCAGCTATGCTCAAGGCATATAGTACCATAAGGTATGATAAGATATGAAGACTATCATGCTGTTCTGTAATTTGTTGTTTACCTATCTCATATGATAATCTGTGAGATCATTATAAACAGAGACCAATCATACTACACTTAACCACGGAACCTATGCTGCATAGAATCTTGGTACAAAGCAGGCTCTAATAAATATTTTTTGGATTTGGTAAAGGAAATCTATATTGGGGAAGCTCATTAAGTAAATCACTTCTTACTGCTTCACAGATTTCACCACTGGACGTCCATGAACAATGAATTCATTCCATTCATTTTGTTGGAACACCTCTACCGAACTTTTAAACAAATCCCAGAATGAAGAGTTTGCTTATCAAACCCCCAGTGTTGCAGATACCATCATCCTCCCTTCCATGGTTGGGATTATCTGTTCCACAGGACTGGTTGGCAACATCCTCATTGTATTCACTATAATAAGGTGAGGGCTTCTTTTTCTTTTCTTCCATAATTTGGGAAACTACATTCTTTCTACACTCCCTCAATGAATCCTTTCCTCTGTAGGATTTTGCTTAATGAAATCAGGTTTTGGAAATACTTCCTTAAGATAATCAAAGAAGATTCTATAGATATTTTCATTAAGCATTAAGTAACATCCGAGTTGCAGATCTGAAAATGGTAAAAACCTAGGCTAATGCTTACTGCTGGATCAGTGAATTTTTACAGCAGCAATTCTCAGTCTTAGCCACATATTAGAATCACCTGGGGAGCTTTAAAAAATCCTGATATGCATTTTCATCCAAGATCCATTAACTCAGAATCTCTGGTTCTGGAACCCAGGCAGGGGTTGAGCCTGCAACGAAACCATTTTGTTTTATGGCAATAAGAGTTATTCTAAGAAGCTGACCTGTTTGCACTGGCAAACAAGACTCTTTTTTACTCACCCATGCAAAAGAGAGACTCTACCTAATCACCTGAAGATGCAGCAAGTTGTAGATAGTGGGCTCTTCTCCTCCACATAGAACATCCCCATATAGACCAAACTGAAAGGCATCTGCCCTCCAGTACCTCCAGCCTTGACTGCACATATCCCACCTAATTCAGGCTAACTCCTTCCTCTCAAGTAGGTTTAACCAAAAGAATAAGAAAAGATTATTTGCTTTCTATGGACTTGACAAAATGGATTTAGATTTAGTACACACATGCCCTATCACTATTTGATATCTTCACTATCCTGATTATTTACACATTTAAGTTTTACTGGTTTTAATCAGTATAAGATGTTAAATTTTTTTGTCCTGGTCTTTGATTATACTTATAATCATTATTTTTTAAAATGTGCATATTTATATGTTATAAAAGATGTTCTAGAGTACAGGTTGAAAATCTCTTATCCAAAATGCCTGGGACAGAAGTGGTTAGAATTTTGAATTTTTTCAAATTTTGGAATATTCGTATACACATAATGAGACGTCTTGGGGATGCGACCCAAGTCTAAACACAAAACTCATTTATGTTTCATATACACTTTATACACATAGTTTGAGAGTAATTTTATGTAATATTTTTAATAATCTTTTGATGAAACAAAATTTGTCTTCACTGAATGATCAGAAAGCAAAGCTGTCATTATGTCAGCCACCTATGTGGACAATCTGTGGTTGCTGGCATCACCATAAGTTCTGACTTTGAATTTACATGCTACCAATAAGAAATCATTTTCTTACACTTATTCATACAGAAGTATTTAACAGTAAAAAATGTGACATACCATTAATACAATGAAAAAATAATGTGTTCGGGGTAATTAAGCAGCAGAGTAGCATCACCAGAATAGCTGTATCAGCCAGTAAACAGCAGCAGCTGAAGCGGGCTGGGAGGGTCAATGTTTGTCCATATTTATATGTTATAAAAGATGTTCTAGAGCATCGGTCCCCAACCTTTTTGGCACCAGGGACTGGTTTTATGAAAGACAATTGTCTTTTCCACAGACTGGGGGATGGGAGGGAAAGGCAGAGCCCGGGCAGTGATTTGAGTGGAACACTGGGGACACTGAATAAGCTGTGATGTGCACCTGCATTTTGACTGACCCATCACATGAGGTCAGATGTGGAATGTTCTACTTGTGGCATCATGTAGGTGCTCAAAAAGTTTCAGATTTTGAATCATTTTGAATTTCAGATTTTCAGATTAGTGGTGCTCAACCTGTGCTACCTAATAGATGTTTTCAGCATTATATTAACACAAAACTTCGACAAACTTTTGTAGGGTATATTACACTTAAAAAGCACAATGGTGAACTCTTTTAATTATCCAAACATCAGTACTAACACTATACTCATTTAAGGAAAGAGGCTTAGGAAAGTAACCTGTCCTGCATTACACAGCTAGTAAGTGGCAATCCTGGCAATTGAACTCAGATCCTGTGATTCCAAATTTTAGGCTATTTCCTCCACACTAATAAAAACAAGCAAACAAATCATCAAAATTAGAAAGATAGTTGTTGGGTTTACCAGGTGGATAGAAGAATCCTCACGGGACCAACTGAGAGCAAGAACAGCTATCAGGATGGTCATGTGGATGACACTCAGCATCCCTGAGAATAACGGGACACTTTCCCCAGGTGGCATCCTATCAGCCAGCCCACTAGCAAACTTTCATTGTTCCTATCTCTGCATTTAGATGTAGAGGACCAATGTTATTTTCTATACCATCCATAATTGAAGATTTATTTAATACATGGGATTCTACTCTTAATGAATTCAGGCATTCCTTACTGTGTCCTATAAAGCCATTTATGAATATTAAGCATTTCAAACCAAATTTTTTTAAAGCGCTGAAAGCAGGTCAACTGAATGTGTATTACTAAATACTTATTATTGCAAGCTCAGCATTGTCCTAGGGTTTATGGAAATACCAAAGAAATATGGCAGCATCTGACTCTAAAAAGTTCATAGTCTAGTGGAGAAGATAAGATTTAACCTCATGGAATAATTTGAAAAATAATACAAGATATTAAAAACAAGAAAGTGAAAAAAGCATGGCTCAGATAAATTTCAGATCAGAAAATGGAAGTAATCAAATATTCTCAGGAAGCCTCAAGGAGACAATAGTGCCAAGTAGAAATGTAATAGGAAGAGACTTAGGAATGTTTCTAGCTCACCCGTTTGCCTGTTGCACCTGCCCAATTCTCCTTCCATCTTCCTCTCATGGCCCTTGGTATTTTCGCCCTGATCTCCTACAGATGCATATAATGTGTCCTTCTTACATCCAAGAATCTTGGTACCACCATTGAAAAACCAAGTCCTTTATAAGGCGTTAGCCCTTCAGAAATGTTTACATTTTTACAGGCAACTTTCACATGCAAAAATTCTTCAGAGAGGCATTTCAGGCTTTGTGATAAGCTGTTAAAAAGATATTTGGAGATGAAGAAATTTCTTGGACCCCTCAATTTACACCAATAGATAACAGCCTAATCCCATCACTCATATGGAGACAAAGTTGGAAAAAAGGAAGAAATGTCCAATGTGAACTCTTCTAAAAGTCAATTATGAGCTATAATTCATGGAAACAGATTCTCACCATAAAGTCAATAGTCATTTAACTGGGAGAGGGGAAAAAAAAACAAAACAAAACACCTGAGCCATTGTACTAACCAATTTGTTTGTAATTATTGTGAAAAAAGTCTATTATTTCTTCACATCATTGCCACTTTATAGATAATATCTAAAACTATATATTAGATAAAAAATGTTAATAGAGCTTTTAAAGTGAATGTTTTAATTTTTCAAAAAGCATTGGGAGCAACTTCATTTTAATTTTTTTGCTAGAACTTTAATACTTTCTTTGCACATTGCTCTCCAAAAATTTATTAATCTTTCTAAAGCTATTTGAAAGAAACTTACTTTTAAATTTTTTTGGCTAGGAATTTATCTAATTTTTTTTTCAAATTGCTCTTCAAAATTTTAAGGCAATTTGTATTAATGTTTTCATCATGCTTTGCCATGATCTTTTATTGTTACCTTCTGAATAGACAAGTGAATTAAATAAAATATTAAGACTACACAAAAAATGAGGAGAAATAGATGCATTTCAAAAGGATTTAATGAGTTTAAATGGACTTTCCCTTTTATGGTAAATACCTGTATCAAAGACAATGAGCATCAACAGAACTAAAAGTCGGTAAGATCATTAATGATACTGGAGAGCAAGCAATGAACTAATTTCTTACTTTGCCCAAGGAAGACTAGAAATTATATAAATATGGTTTAAGGAAGATGGATCTTCAAGAATAAGATGTTCTATATGGCTATTTCAAAAAGCAAGAAGCAATTTGTACATTAGGGGTGTGGTCAGAAAGTAGTGAGGCCAGATCATTACTACTCTGTTGTACATTAAATTCATATCAGGTCAAAAGGAAACCAGTTTAGAAAATGTAGGAGGAAAAACGGACCAATTATAATATTTTCCTCTCACATTCCCAGGAGACAAACTAATGAACTCAACCTCGTTACTTAACTATTCTCCGCAAGCACAGCGGGCCCTGGGAAACTACTTGTGCTTTAGTAAAGGAGCTGACTTTGTTTTTTGTTTTTTTTTTTTGCCAGACCCCCACCTCCACCTCCTGCACACATCTTTCTTCTGTTTACTGACAGGCCCCCTTCAAATGGGCAGAGACTGTCTAAAGGGTACCTTATCCCACGATAAACAAAAAGTCCCCATTCTGTCACTACCTGCCCTTGCCTCCCTGTCAGGGCAACCAGTTCGTATCAAGTCACGAATTACTGAGACACCTCACTTTTTGACCGTCTCAATAGGGTCTACATTTTATACAAAGATTACAAATGGACAGTGTAATAACCTGAAGGAATACTGTCTAATGGTGGAATTCCAATTACTGAGACAGGAAGGGAGGGGAAAAGTTTTAGAACAGAGGCCTCTTCCTCTTCTCCACTCAGCTTAAATCATAACTAACAGCTCCCTCTGACCCAGCCCTCTACCATTCACAGAGTGTCAGCCATATGCAAGTTGTTGTTGGAATTGATTCACAGCCTTGGCTGCACACGTATCCTATGTTTTACATACTGGAGCACCATACAACCACATCAATTCAAATGAACTGAAGCCCCATTGCTATGGTCCAGTTAGCCAATACACCAAGCCAACACGGGAGTCTAAAGGGGTTGAATGAGTTGCCCAAGGGCACAATAAGTGAGGGTGGGCATAGAAATGAAAATAGAGTCCCCAGTTAGTTCTCTTTCCAGTATATTACACTATGTATCCCGTGCAGGGCTGGCAAATATGTAACTCTAAACTGTCCCATCTTTAGCAGTCATCTCTAATCACACAAGTCCGCCCTGTGGTAGCACCTGTGTGAGGACTCAGCATTTTCAGCACAGTGCTTCAGTAGTGCAATCAATTATTACTAATACATTGATGTTGGCTCATAATAGGAATTTAACTGAGCTAGAATTAAGTGTCAAACGGGGTGGTGAGGCAACCCAGAGATTAATAAGAGCAGGAAGCCACTTCTACAACTTACCCCATCCCCCATCCCAACACCACCACCCTGTCCTCAAGCCAAGCTGAGAAAAGAAGGTGGCTTTACAGACCCTAGGAGTCTGGGCTGCCTGGTGGGAGCTGGAGCCACAGTGAGATCTGGGACCATGGAGTGGGGGCTATAGAAGCTGGAGCCATGGAAGGGATGCAGCCACTAGCTGAGATGCCAACAGAGAAAAGAACTACTCTTGCTTCTCCTCTCCTCCTACCCTCCAGTTCCCACCAGTGCTTCCTATTGGCCAAACCTAGTCAGAAGCCAGTGGGCAAGGGGGCCTGGGAACCAAGCTCAGGCGAGGTGGGGAATAGATTTGAGAACAAGCTGGTGAATGATTGGCACAGCAGGCTGCATGTGTAGCGTAGTGTGTTATGCTGTTAGTTTTACTTCATCTACAGCATATATTGTTATTTTTGATTGTAAAAGGTAAACATGGTGTTAATGGAAATTTTGAAAAAAGCATCAGAAATTACAATGAATAAAGTAAAAAATCAGTCATACTACTACTACCAAATAGATGATCATTGTAATCACTTGACACATTATTCCTGCATATTTTTTTATTTCAGCATATTATGGGGGTACAAATGTTTAGGTTATGTATGTTGCCCTTGTCCCACCCCCGAGTCAGAGCTTCAAGCATGTCCATCCCCCAGACGGTGTGCACTGCACTCATTATGTGTGTATATACCCATCCCTCCTTCCCCCTCCCATCTGCCCGACACCTGATGAATGTTACTACTATATGTGCACTTAGGTGTTGATCAGTTAAGACCAATTTGATGGTGAGTACATGTGGTGCTTATTCCTGCATATTTTTAAACAAATATTTATATACATTTGGAGTCATACTATATACATAATCAATATTCTTTTTTTTACTTAATAGTATAAGTATTTTTGCATTTGATTAAATATTCTTCCAAAGATTTGTAATGGTTATATCATGTGTGGTATTATAGAATACCATAATTTATTTTATCATTCCTCCAATTAGTGAGCATTAGATATGGCCATGTTAACCATATGGAAAACATATTAGCTAAAATTATCACAAGTCTATGTATTTTATTTTACACATTTGAGTCGTAAGAGACAGAAATCTAACAAAGACTGATAACAGAAAATCTGAAGATAAGTTAGACCCTAGAAAAGATATAAGCTATATAGCTAGAAATTTTACAATTTCCATTTAATTATTTTTAATTTCTGTGCTGGCAATAATAAATATAATGTGTTATTTATATTTATAGCATCTTTTACCCAGATAAATACACCCTTTGTTTCAGAATTCTATTTGTGTTATACAAAATATTGTCTAGAAACATTTCTATTTAATTATTTTTAATTTCCAGTTAATGGCCTGCATGGTCCTCAACAATAGAATTACCATAATTTATTATCAGTAAGTGATGGGTACCTGTCTAGAGGAAAGCAGGGTCTATGCATCTAATTGCTGCAATTGAGAGCTAAGCAATTGCTTAGTGTTTATACCCCAATTCAAATGCAAATAGCATCTATTTATAAGCTAAGATTTATGATTTTTTTTCTTAGTGTGTAACTCTTTCTACCTGACCCCTAGTATCTGTCTCCCTGCTAACCCCTCTCTGTCTCCCACTCCCAATAGCCCAGAGAGGACAAAAGATGAGAGACCAAGGACAGTCACTTGGCTGCTCTTTTGGTTGACATGGTCTTTCCCTCAAGTCTTCTCTCCCTCTTGGTCATTCTGGTGTGAGTCACCAAGCTCCTGAGAGAAAGGAACAAGCCCGTTTCATTAGTGGCATTAACAATGACTAGAGTACGGTTGCTCCATATCAGGACTCAATGGCAGTAACTTCCCCCCACAGTGTATGTTGTCAAGGCCTATACAAAATATGGCCTCGCCCATTCTGATGTTTCAGGTGAGGATTTGGCAGCTTAGAAATGATGAAGTTGGCCGGGCGCGGTGGCTCACGCCTGTAATTCTAGCTCTCTGGGAGGCCGAGGCGGGTGGATTATTTGAGCTCAGGAGTTCGAAACCAGCCTGAGCAAGAGCGAGACCCCGTCTCTACTAAAAATAGAAAGAAATTAATTGGACAACTAAAAATAAATAGAAAAAAATAGCCGGGCATGATGGTGCATGCCTGTAGTCCCAGCTACTCGGGAGGCTGAGGGAAAAGGATCGCTTGAGCCCAGGAGTTTGAGGTTGCTGTGAGCTAGGCTGACGCCACGGCACTCACTCTAGCCCAGGCAACAAAGCGAGACACTGTCTCAAAAAAAAAAAAAAAAAAAAAAAAAAAAAAAAAAAAAAAAAAAAAAAAAAAAAAAAAAAAAAAAAAAAAAACGAAATGATGAAGTTAGGTTCACAGGCTGTAAAATTTGTTGCCAGTGAATAACAATGATACACACTGGTTTCCAAACAGCAGAGCAGTAGCCCTGGATAGGAAGTAAACTAGCAATTGTGGCATAATCTTAGGGTTAATTCTCATGTGTGCTTTAAATTCTTATTTGACCTCAGTGTAGATGCCACTTCTGCCAAGAAACCTGCCCTGACAGTCCCCAGGGGAGAGGAGGGGCTTTGTGCACCTTGTACTTGTCTCCAGCTTTGTCTCATCAAACTGTAATGTGGCCATTTATGTATGCATGCCTAGACATAAGCTCCTTGATGATAGAACTTCTATATTATTTAGCTTTATAGCCCCAGAGCACAACAGTATGCCTGACATATAATTGGTGTTCAATAAAATGTTTACTGAATTTATGAACAGCATCTCTCAAAGAATGATACCTGTTTATTATTGAAAGCGTCAGCTCCTTGAAGATAGGAACCAACAAAATTTTAAATTTAAATTTCTGCTGTCAGAAAATCCTTTCACCTGCAGGTGAGAATGCCACATCTAGATAGCATTGCATTCATTCCCCTACCCATGCCCACTGCCTATAGGAGACATGAAGTCATTCTCAGTGCAGTCTATTTGTTCACTCATTTCAATTTCCTCTGCTCGCTGTCTGGATTTCACGATCTTCATTAATAGTCTTTGCTATTGGGTTAGATTTTGCTGGAATATTTCTAAGTAATCATTGGAATTTTAACAATGGTCTCAGCTGTGGTAAAAATATCATTAGACAATAGAAACCATTTATTTTTATTCTTCAGCTCTTTTAGGTGCTAAGAATGAGTAAAGACTAAGTCTTTTACCTGAGTGTGTTTAAGGTTGGTATAATTTGTTGCTGCATAGAAAATAACCCCAAAACATAGTGGCTGTAAACAATAAACACTTATTATCTTGCATAGTTTTTCAGAGTCAGGAAACCAGGAAGAGCTTGATTGGTTGGTTCTTGCTCTCTCGTGAAGTTGCAATTAAGTTGTCTTCCAGGGTTACAGTCATCTGAAGGCTTGGCTAGGGCTGGAGGATCTACTTCCAAGGTTTCACTTACATACGGGGCAAGTTGGTGCCGGTTGGTTGCTGGCTGGAGCTTCAGTTCCTCTCCACATGGATCTCTCCATAGTGTTGCTTGAGTCTCCTCACAAGATGGCAGATGTCTTCCACCAGGGAGAGTGATCCAACAGAGAGCAAAGAGAGAACCCCACAATGCATTTGTGTCCTAATTTCAAAGTCACACACTGCAATGTCCACTATATTCTAATTGTTAGAAGCAAGTTATTAAATTCAACACTCAAAGAGATGGAATTAAGCTCCACCTATTGAAAAGAATATCAAAGAATTTGTAGACATATTTTTAAACCACTGTTAGTTATCAAATAAATAGTTCAAAATATTTCAATATAAATAAGACTAGGCATTCCTCTGTGCATTTGTGCAGGTTTTCCTTTAACTTTTAAAATTCATTATCGCAATTAAAAATTTGTAATAGGTGGAATATATTGAAGAAGGTGCATACTTTCAATATCAATTCTCATTTTCCCTCCATTTCTTTCAGGTCCAGGAAAAAAACAATCCCTGACATTTATATTTGCAATCTGGCTGTGGCTGATTTGGTCCACATCATTGGAATGCCTTTTCTTATTCACCAGTGGGCCAGGGGAGGAGAGTGGGTGTTTGGGGGACCTCTGTGCACCATCATCACGTCTCTGGATACCTGCAACCAGTTTGCCTGTAGTGCCATCATGACTGTAATGAGTGTGGACAGGTAAGTGAAGAGACCTTGAAATATCTTAATACAATTCAGAGGTGCCTGTGCTTCCCCAAGGTCATTCCGATTTAAGTAACATCGGTGTTGGTTTTATAACGGCAAAGCTCCTCTTCCTTTTGTTTGTTTCATTGTAGAACTGATTACTTAAGAATATTTTATTCAGTTTTCACAGAGGTCTATTTTGTTAATGGAAAACATGAAACACTAAAATCTCCTTTTCTCTAATCATTCTTTTTGACCACGGTTTTATTTGCAATTTACTGCAAGAAAAACAGATCACAAAATCATGAAACATTAGAAACCAGAATCAACTCCCTCCACCATTTTTGCAGTAAGGAAGCTGAGGCCTAGAGAGGTGAGGGGATTTGCTACAGGCACACAGAGAGTCAGAGGCAGAGCTGAGAGTTGAGGCCGGTCTCCTCGCTCCCTGTCCAGGGCTGTTTCTGGTATGTTCACTGTCTCACAGACTTGTTATCACCTGGCAACTCTAAGGAATCAGTGGGGTAGATACAGGTTCCTATGGGACTGTGAAATGATTTCCCAGTACCAGGAAGACCATCTTTTACACAGATTCTTATGATTGGTTAATGCAAATGCTGCCATTTTACATCATTAGAAATTTATTCCACTATATCCTGGAATGTGTTATAGCCATTTTAATCAGCCCTGTAAGCCATTATTTGAGGAGATGATGGTGACAGTGACACTCATGGAGCCAATGAGTGGTAGAGAGCCCAGTTCAGACCCAGGCCATCCAACTCTGGAGATGGCAGGTAGTTTGTAACTCTCTGATGTCTCTGGAAAGCATGCAAGCTAGGATGTGCCCTGCGTTATCCACATGCCAGGACCCCCACACGAAGTCCTAGCAGGTCTCCCCAAACAGAAGCAGGGTCTAACGACAACCATAATACTTCCAACAGTGATATGCTGTCATCAAGACCACCCCTCTTAAAATCTCCATCTGCCTTCTTCCTAACTCAACCCCAACCCTACATATTTGATCCGCCTTTCTCTGATCTACTTTTTCCTTTTCCTTTGCTTCAGATATATTACATAATTCGCTTTGTGTGTGTATTTGTGTGTATGTATTGCTTTTTATCTAGTTTCCCCCGCACCTCAAATGTAAATTTTTCCAGGGTCTTTGCCCACCAATACATCCCAATTGTCTGTGTAACAGTGACTGAGCTTTGCTTCCTTCACCTTCCAAGTGGGCCTTTGGGGTGGGGAAATCATGAACCTTTCTTTAAATGCATAAATAATGGAATGGCAAGGTTCATATAAATTATTCACTCTGACAAAAAATGAATAATTATGGTAATGTTTTATGCATTTTTATATCCTACTGCTTTTCTGCAGAATTTTCAAAATGTATAATGCACTTCTCTATTTATAATTAACACCACATTTTTAAATCAATAAACTGTATAGATCTAGTTAGCTCAGCCAATGCCTGCCAGTGCTGACTGCATCCTGAGGAAAGCTCCGTGAGCTTGCCGGGATTCCAACACCAGGGCTGCAGTCCAGGCCTACTGTAGAAGAGCAACCTGCAGTATAGGTTATACCAATAATAGTCCCATTCTTGAGGATAATAAAAGCTTCTTTATACCTTGTACCTTGGAAGTAGGAAAATGTTGGCTTTTTTGGAAAAAGAAAAAAGAAGAGGGGTATTTGTACTCCTTCGATAAGCCTCTTACTGCAAATAAAGTGAATGGGAATTTTCTGCCTTGGAACAGACCAACTGTATATGGTTCCTAATGTTGACAGATTTTTTTCCTCTGAGTACATGTATGTGTATGTCTGTGCACGCATGCATATGTGTCATACACCTGAATAGCCTTTTGCTTTGTCTTGTTTTAATCCAATAGACACAGTATGCTAAAATTTTATTTTATATTTAAGACATTCAGGCCCTTTCTTTCTCCCAGCCCTCACTCCAGAGGATCAGGTGGCAAGAGACAAATGATGGTTCTATAAAACTGAACCTTTTCCTCCCCAGCATTTCTTACAACTCTACTAAATTCATAAAAGTTCAACAAAGTCTGCAATTTTGTAAAATAGAGAGTTCGCTTTGTAAGGCCGTAACTAAATGTCAGTGCCATCAGTATGCTTTATTGTTTATATATTTAAGTAATCTCAATTGCCCATTTAATGGATCATACATTTCAAAGGTTTTCAATAACTCTTTCGTTTTTCTTTCTCTGATTAGTCATAACTGCAAGTATGTAAAATACTTAATAGTGGGTTAATACCTCCATAGCAATATAAAAAATTGTAAATACCCAAAATATTAAAAGTGTTTGCCTGCAGATGAAGGCTACCTAGACTTTCGTTAGAGGCTACTTTTGTAAATAAATTCTCTAGAACACCAAAAGTCAATAAATAGGAGCCAAAATTTCCTATTTGTCCATTCATTCATTCATTCAACAAATATTTCTTGAACATGGATAACATGCCAGAGACTGCCGGACACAGGGAATGCAGTGGCCTTAATCTAATAGTCAAGGCGCCTGCCCTAATGGGGCTTCCGTTCCATAGTGTGGACAGACATTGAGTGAAGAGTCCCACAAGCTAATGTATGTTTCCACACAGCGATACACAATAAAAAGGAAAAGTAGAGTCTCCCTGTGATCTGCATTTACAGTCATGGGCCCTCGTAAAGAGCGTGTGGTCACGGAATGCTTCCCTGAGAGGGAGACAGTTAAACAGGGACTTAGGAAGAGCAGGAGGAAGCAGAGGCAGATCCTGCCAGGCAGGTAGAACAGCATGTGCCTGACCTTAAAGGGGGAGGAACTCAAAGGAAGTCAAGAGAAAGACTGGCACAAGCTCCAACTTGAGCAATAGGCAGGGCCAGGCAAAGAAAGACCTTGTGGGTCATGGTAAGAATTCTGAATTTTATCCGAATGGCGATGAAAAGCCATTGAAAGATGTTTCAGCTGGGGAGGGTTGCTGTCAGAGAAGACTCCCTAATTGCATGATGCCGTGACTTCCTTATCCCATAATTCCAGTCAGAATGATGGCTGGGTTGCTATGCAATCACTACTGCATCCACTTCCCCAGCAGGGAGGGAGGAGGCCTTCTCTCCTTGGCCACAGGGAATGCACTTGCAGTGTGCAAGGGAGGGTGGCTGAGGGGCTCTGACCAGAAACCTCTCCCTGCATGCTGAAGGTCCCTAAACTAAATGCAAAATGTCCTGCCTCTGGTGCAAAATTGAAAGAGCAAGAGGACAGGAAATTTTTCATTTTTATGAGTCTTCAGTGAGTAGCTCTACAGAAACTTTGAGAAAATTAGGTGACCATCAAAACTACTTTTTACGTTTGTTTAATTTCTGCTAATACTACCTTCCCCCACCCCAAGCCCAGCAAAGATGCACTTTCTCAAATAGCCTTCCTTCTGAATCTGAGCTCTCTTTTTCATCCTTCAGCTTTCAGTTAGCTCTGAAAAATTCTTCTTGCACTTGCTGGAGGACCAAATATATTTGAAATGTCAGGATTTCAAATTTGATTAATTGATTATGTTCTTTTTTTCTGGATCTAAATAGAAAAAAAGAAAAAGAAAAACCCTTCCTCATGAAATTAGCCCATTTCCTCCCTCTGCCTTCTAGCCTAAGTTCCCCAAGGAATTTGCATTGTCTGTAATAGTCACGCTTGTTCATCCCCACTGTGATTTCTGTGAACTGAACCTCCAAGGACCTGGGGAGCTTATTGTAAAGCAATCCGAGCAAAATATTTTGTCCTATGTGCCTGAACCTCATTCTGCTGGGGAATTCTCCTATCAGCCCCTGCATTTTCCTCCTTCCTGCCTCTACATGAGTGAATCCTGCTGGGGAGTGGGTTATTAATATTTCCTCCTGTAGGAAATCCCTGTTCAGAGATAAAGTTTTCCAGAGCCCCATTTACAGGGGAAGCACCCTTGTAAAGAAAGAGTGCACTGCAGAATTTTACCATTATCAATGTGTTCATAGAAGGAACAGCTATTACAGTGAGTGGTTTATTCAGACTTGCAGGGTCAAGAGTTGTTTTCTCTACAGGTACCAGGCAGCTCTGAAAAAATAGAACTTTCTTTTGCCTTGATAGACGTGTGCTTCAGGGAGGATAATAATACTAATAATTTACTCTTGTCTTGAACCGTTCATCCTTGGCTCTCAGTGCCTTTATTGATTGTCCCCAAGCCCTTCTTAACTGGCTTTGCAGGTACTTGGCCCTCGTCCAACCATTTCGACTGATGAGTTGGAGAACAAGATGCAAGACCATCCGCATCAATTTGGGCCTTTGGGCAGCTTCCTTTATTCTGGCACTGCCTGTCTGGGTCTACTCGAAGGTTATCAAATTTAAAGACGGCGTTGAGAGTTGTGCTTTTGATTTGACATCCCCTGATGATGTACTCTGGTAAGTTGTTAAAACTTAAGAAAAAAATAGAGTTGAATTAAGTTGTGAAGTACTTCATCCCCCTTGTCAACAAGTGAGCAGCCTCCAAGAGAGTCCTTGTGGTTCCTCTTCTCACCTGTCTCTCTGCTTAGTTTTTGCCTTTATGCCATCAAGGTGGAAGTTTGGCTTTAAGAAGAGGGCAACCTTTAGAAAAAGATCTTGAATTTAATCATGTCACCTCAATAGGCACAAATATATTTAAATATGGATTTTAAAGATCTGTGGCAGCCAGACGCAGTGGGAATGCAGCAAGGTAGGGGAAGAGTTTCCAAAAGAACCGAAGAGTTACTCAGACTCAAACCTCATTAACATGCAATTGTAGTTTGTTTGAATTGTGTCCCCCTCCAAAAATATGTTCAAGTCCTCCTCCCCGTACCTGTGAATGTAACTGTATTTGGAATTATGGTCCCTGCAGATGTAATCAAGTTAAGATGAGGTCATACTGGATCTGGGTGGGCCCTTAATCCAGTGACTGGTGTCCTGATAAACTCATAAATTCCTGGACACATACAACCTACCGAGACTGAACCACGAAGAAATAGGAAACCTCAACAAACCATTTACAGTTAATGAGATCAAATCCATAATATGTCTCCCATCAAAGAAAACCCCCGCCCGGGGCCTGATGAGTTCTACCAAATATTTAAAGAAGCACTAACACCAGTTCTACTCAAACTCTTCAAAAAAAATTGAAGAGGAGGGAATACTTCAAACTCATTCTACGTAGCTAGGATTATTCTGATACTAAAACCAGAAAAGGACACAACAAAAAGAGAAAAGAAGAAGCCCGTATCACTGTTGAACATAGATACAAAAATTCTCAACAAAATACTAACAAACTAAATTTAACAAAACATTAAAAAGATCGTTCACTATAATCAAGTGGGATTCATCCAACAAATGCAAGGATTATTTAATGTATGCAAATCAGTAAATGTGATACATCACATTGACAGAACAAAAACCATATGATCATTTTAATAGATGCAAAAAAAGCATCCAACAAAATTCAACATCCCTTTATGATAAAAACCCTCATCAAACTGGTTATACAAGGAACATGCCTCAAAATAATAAAGGCCATGTATGACAAACCCACAGCTCTCATTGTACTAAACAAGGAAAACTTAAAGACCTTTCCTCTAATATCTGGAATGAGATGAGAATGCTCATTTTCACCACTTTTATTCAACATAATACTGGAAATCCCAACCAGAGCAATTAAGCAACAGAAAGAAATAAAGGGCACCCATACTGGAAAGAAAGAAGTCAAATTACCCTTGTTTGCAGACAACATGATTTTATCCTGAGAAAAACCTAAAGATGCCTCCAAAAAAAAAAAAACTGTTAAAAGTGATAAACAAATTCAGTAAACTTGCAGGATACAAAATCAACACACAAAAATCAGTAGATGTATATATGCCTACAGCAAACAATCTGAAAAAGAAATCAAGGAAGCAATCCCATTTACAAAAGCTATGAAGAATATAAACTACCTAGGAATCAATTTAACCAAAGAAATGAAAGATCCATACAAGGAAAACTGTATAACATTGATGAAAGAAATTGAAGAGGACATAAAAAATGGAAAGATATTTCATGCTCGTGGATTGGAAGAATTAATATTTTTAAAATGACAGTGCTATCCAAAGCAATTTACAGATTCAGTGTAATCCCTATCAAACCACCAGTGATATTCCTCGCAGAAATAGAAAAACAAATGCTAAAATTTATATGGAAACACAAAAGACCTTGAATAGCCAAAGCAATCCTGAGCAAAAAGAAGAAAGCTGGAAGCATCACACTACTTGTCTTCAAAATTTACTGCAAAGCTATAGTAACCAAATCAGCATGACACTGGCATAAAAACAGACACATAAGCCAATGGAAATGAATAGAGAACCCAGATATAAATACATACATTTAAAGCCAACTCACGTTCAGCAAAGGCACCAAGAATGTACAACAGTGAAAGGACAGTCTCTTCGATAAATGGTCCTTGGATAACTATATGCAGAAGAATGAAACTAGACCCCTGTGTCACCATACACAAAAATCAAATGAAATGGATTAAAAACTTAAATCTAAGACCTTAAACTATGAAACTGCTGAAAAAAATTGGGGAAATGTTCCAGGACATCGGCCTGGGTGAAGATTTTATGTGTAAGACCTCAAAAGCACAGGCAACCAAAGTAAAAATAGGCAAATGGGATCACATCAAGCTAAAAAGCTTCTGCACAGCAAAGGGAACAATCAGCAAAGTGAAGAGACAACCCACAGAATGGGAGAAAATATATGAAGTATATTGATTTCATCTTTACAAATTTTATGAATGTATTAAATTATCATGTGTGCCCCCAAAACTATGAACATTTATTATTCATCTATACAAAAATTGTTTTAAAAATGAGATTGTTGATTCATTATTTCTCCCATCAGCATTGGATGCACTCACTAACAAAAACCATCAGCCAATTGAAAGGCAAAATGATACTTATAATAGTTACTGGAGTCAATATGTAAATATGAACCTCAACCTATCTAAAAGGGGAGCATAACCTGAGGTTCATGATATGACTATATGACTTGTTTCTTTGGCCTGTATCAAAGAAACAAATGACAACAACAACAACAACAAAATGTGCTATTTTTACACTGACAGCTCCTTCTACTTCTGCTATGTTTGGCTGATTATGGTAAAGGATATTCTGAGGTTGCAGCCTCTGTTTTTCCTCCTAGAATTAAGTCTTTCAGGTGAACTGAGACTGGAGCTACTGGGCTGCATTCAGGGTCCTTTTGGTCCCAGGTGCTCTCTCTGCCACCCTCTACACACCCACCCGATCTGGGCCCGCCTCCTTTTACCAAGACCAGGGTTCTGCCAGGAAGGAGGAGACTTGGCATCTGTGCGGGAATGGAGTTTGCTCTCCTGAGAACCCCTCACTTCCCACCTTAGACTCCCACCTCCCCAGAGGAGCATCATGGAGGGAAGACTGACTGATTTATATCAGGAGCTCCTGTGTGCCACTGAGAGATCATCTGGAGGCTTGGTTACAAGCATGGTCTCTGGAGCCCAACTACTTGCTTGGGTTCAAATCCCACCCCTGCCACTTACTAACTGGGTAATCTTGGGCAAGCCACTTAACCTCTCTGTGCCTCAGATTTTCTTCTGTAACATGAGGATACTAATGGCATTATATTCATGGGGTTGCACAGATTCAATGGGCTAAAATATGCAAAGTGCTTAGAACGGTGCTCACTACGTAATAAATACTACCTGATGTTGCCTGTTGTTATTAATAACTCTAAAGATAATGATAAGTAGTCTCACCTGTTCTGCACTCAATACAATTGGGCTTGGCTAGAGAAGAGACAAGCATCACTGTTAGTGAACAATGAAGAACAGGACTACTCTGTGATAAACCAGCCAAAGATTCTGAGCTTTTCCCCAAGGACTTTTATCCTGAACACTGAAAAAATCAAAAAATCATGCCTCAAAAACTGTAAAATCTAATTCCTAGTGCAGCTAATGTAACAGTGATGCATTCTCTCTCTCTTTCTCATTTTACAGGTACACACTTTATGTGACAATAACAACTTTTTTTTTCCCTTTACCCTTGATTTTGGTGTGCTATATTTTAATTTTATGCTATACATGGAAGATGTATCAACAAAATAAAGATGGCAGATGGTAAGTGTTTGCCATATTTTGCTTTATTTGTAAAAGAAGAGTTTAGATATCCTAAGACATCTGCAGAGGAAACTTAAGCAACAGTAACTTGAAACATACTACACTTAGACATGTAAGCATTGACAAATGTGTATAGCAGCCTTTTTAAAAAAATAAGACACGTTCTGAATCAGCTAATTGAAGATCTCTGAGTGATAAAGTGTTTTAGTAGTACCTTTTTCAGAGTTGCGTATGTATGTAAATATATTAGATGTTGTGTTCAACCTTTTGATTTCTGTGTTTTAATTTTTTTTATTTAGAGGGGAAGAGTTTCATTAATATTTGAATTAGAGAAGCAGTGTCTTATTAATAGTAGAAGGAAATTAATTAGAAGTAAATAAAATCAAAGAATTAACCTAAAGACAATAAACTTGGGAAGGACCTTTGAAGATACTTGTCTCTAAACCTGCATAAATAAATCTAAATTATTTTCAACTTGAAATTATGTATACCAAATTGGTCAAATGAGTAAGTCAGTAATTATACAGCTGGTTGGGTAAAAACACTTTTAAATTTATTAACATTTGACTTTTCAATAGATTTTTATGTTTCTTTTGGAAAAGCAAGCTTGCTGGGTTTCCCTGCACACTATTTGTTGTAACATTGTCAAGATTTTAAAAAGAATATATGAACAATTTAACCATCATTAATCAAAATTTGTGACAAACTCTAGAACCAGAGGTTTACATAGTCTATTGGCTCACAACGTATTTTTCCCACTTAGATTCTTGAAATTCTGTGGAGGTCTTAAATTATTAAAGGGTGGTCTATTTGGCATGCAAAAAGGAAACAGCCACAGTTATGGGGAGGAAATTTAGCTTCTAAATGCATCACAGGGAGCTGAGTTGGTGAGAAGGTTGAAATGGAATCATATGGAATATTAAGACACCAGCAGCTGGAGAGGATGCTTGAGCCTTTTTAAAACAGTTCTCCAACTCAGATCATTTTGCTCCTAACACTTTTCTCAGAAATGCTAACAGCATCTTATGAAACAAAGCTCATACTTCAGTTATGCCTCAAAATGCAAGAAGTTAAGAGGAAGCATGGTGCCTACTTGGATAAACTGCAGGAGGATCATTGTCTTTGAATGATTTTCAATCCCCGTGCTTTTTTTCATATTATTCCCAAGGCTTATTCAACTGCTTCCACTGTGTCCTGGAGAAATTTCTAGCAAATGTCTAAATATGGCATAACATGATAAAATTTGGAAATTTTAAAATGTTTTATTTTAGAATAATTTTAAATTATAGAAAAGTAGATAATAGAGATATAGTACAGACAGTACAGAAATAGTGCAGATCTGTACAGATAGAACAAAGGGTTTTCACATACCCCTCACCCAGTTTTCCCATTGTTAACATCTTACCATGGTATGTTTGTCAAGACAAAGAAAACAGCATTAGTACATTACTATGAACTGAATTCCACCCTTCAAGGGACATCGCCAGTTTTTCCATTAAAGTTCTCTATCTGTTCCAGATTCAACCCAGAATAACACATGGCATTTAGCTGTCATGTCTTCCCAGTCTCCTCTGGTCTGTGATGGTTTCTCATTCTCTTTCCTTGTTTTTCATGACCTTGATAGTCGTAAGGAGTACTGGCCAGGTATCCTGTAGAATGTTCCCAATCTGGATTTGTCTGATATTGTATCATGATTAGACTGTAGTTATGCATTTTTGGAAAAAAGCAACTCTTCTCATCGCAATATATGAGGGATTAAATGATAGCTATATGGCATTGATGTTAGCCTTGATAACTTGGTTAAGGTAGTGTCTGCCAGATTTCTCCACTGTGAAACTACTATTTATCTCTATTCTCTGGAAGTGAGTCACTAAGTATAGCCTACCCCAAGGGAAAATGGGAAAGGTGGGAATTAAGCTCCATCTCCTGAAAGGGGAGTATCTGCATGTATTATTTGGAATTCTGTAAAGGTTTGTCTCTTCTGCCCCCATTTTATTCAATATTATTTATATCAGTATACACTCGTGTGCGTTTATTTCATCCTTTGAGTTATAATTCAATACTTTGTTATTTATTTTGTTTCTCAAAACGTTCAAGCTTTGAGAACTTTGACAAGTGTTTTTTTCTTTTTTTGTTTGTTATGCTTTAAGAAGTTTTTAAAAGGAATGAAAGAATGTTTTTGCAATGCTCTGAATAAGTAGGCATATAAAAAATGAGCTTCATGTTTCACTGCAAAACCATTGTGAGATGTCCAGAAAGTTCTAGGGAGACATTGACCTAAGATTTCTACGGTTGTTTATGTTCTGTCTGTTCAAACTTTCCTTCACAGTTGCAATGCCAGTGTACCCAAGCAGAGAGTGATGAAGCTGACAAAGATGGTGCTGGTGTTGGTGGCGGTCTTTATCCTGAGTGCTGCCCCCTATCACACCCTACAGCTGGTGAACTTACGCATGGATCAACCCACACTGGCCTTCTACGTGGGCTATTACCTCTCCATCTGTCTCAGCTACGCCAGCAGTGGCATTAACCCTTTTCTCTACATCCTGCTGAGTGGAAACTTTCGGAAACGTCTGCCTCAAGTTCAAAGGAGGGTGACTGAGAGGGAAATCAACAATATGGAAAACACCCTGAAATTGAGCTTTTAGGAAAATACACCTAAGATCACCAAGAGTCTAGACAGGATTGTGAATGTCATTGATATTATTAGAAAGGGCAGATGGACCCGTCTGCTTGTGCCCATTCTTCTTATGTACTTGTGACTCTTAGCAATGTAGAGCAGAAATTTAACTATCCAAATACAATGAGTTTAATATGCTAACTTTAGCAAAACGTAAAAGGTTGATCTGTGTTGTGGGTAGGGAATGGAATAGTCTAAGATACCCAAGCTTCATGATTATATATTTCAGCATGTTATAAATAAGTCACTAATAAAAGTGGCCATCCATGACCACCGACTCGAGACTCACAGAGGATTCTGACCTTGCCATCCACACTGTGGCCTCCCTGTAAGAGTGCCCTCAAGGTTCCCAGGAGGGGATCATATTACAGTGAGGTTTGAAATCCAGCCATTTTTTTGTGTATGAAAATGTCAGTTTCATATGTTCCAATCTAATACCTTCTGTAACTAAGCCCCACCTTTTAGAATAACAGTTATCATCTATTGCACACATGCAATGTATAAGATTAAATGTAACAAACCTGTGAGGTAAGTCTTATCCCCTCTGTTTCCTAAGGCTCAGAAAGGTTAAGTGATAGGCCTAATACTGCCCAGCCCCCTAAGAGCTGGGCTGAAATCTGGGTCTGCCTGTTTGTCTTTTCTGCTGCACCATCTTGACAACCTGTACGTATCATCCTGCAGGGAGCCAGGAAGTTGGGGTTTCTTTTGTCCTCTACTATAGCCCTGCAGGAAAAGAACTAAACTCTGAAAGAAATGAGTTCATGATTTAAGCATATTCTTTTGGATTGAGATTTTTTCTCATACCTGCTAGCTGTAGAAACCAGCATCTGCATTTTAATAATAGTACTTCACTTCGGGAATTTAAGCATCATTAAAAAACAGTCCCTTTAGGTCACAGTGTATGTTTGTTCAAGAGTACAAAAAGTAATTAGCCCTCATAAGTATTCATTTTATCCATCTTTTTCTCTTTTGGCTTGTATAAAACACGCTCTTTGATATAGTTAGGAAAGAAAAAAATGCTTTTAAAGCCTATATTCTCAACAAAGAGAAATATCACTATTTTGTTCGTGAATGAAATCTGTAAACCCACCTCCTTCCTCTAAATACACAAAATTGCTTGCTTCATGAACATCTGAAACTGATTTTCAATCAGCTCTTTTTAGAAAAACAGTCACAGAGACCAGCTTTTTTCATGACCTAATCTCCATTTTTATATATCAATTGCATCTGAATCAACTTGTATTTGAATCAACCCAAACACATGAATTTTAACCCAAAGTATTTTTCTCTAGATGTTTTAGGCACCATTTGGGAACTAGGTAGTATCTAAATGCATATCTGGATGAATGGTCGTGTAAACAATGTGAGAACTACAAACTGAGCCAGGTCACATCTGAGATATTTTGTTTCCATAGCTGAGGCCTGGAGACCTACACACAGAGGCTGAATGCTCCTTTAAAATTACAATCAAAAGTGGTGCCATTTCACATTTCACAATTTAAGGGGCCTTCATTCTCCCTTATCTAAGGTGCAACAGTCAGAACTCAGCAAATAACACTGACTTCTGAAGACCCAGCACAATGGGTTAGAAACATTATTTGATAATTGAAGAGCAATTGTTTACTTCCATTTCTTTTTAATACAGAAAATATTATGATTTTAAAGACTTAAATGATTTTAAACCAACAGACTTTTTTCTAATAGCATTCCCAATAGTTCTCAAATAATTGATCAGTGAACTATTTTAATTTATATTTATTAAGAGTTGTAAAGAGCTTTAGCATTTAGTCAAAGTAGAAAATAAAAAGGGTGACTATTAAATTTATTTTTGTGCCTTTATATAGCTTTTCTATGCAGAAGCATATTTATATGCAGATTTACAGGGATGGTTTGACAGAGATTCTCTGTGTTTTGTTATGTTTGGCAATGATATATATACACGTTTACTTCCAAGTGAAGTTAATAATGATCACTTCTACATATCTAATTAATACTTGGGTGTTTGTCATTATGTAAACTTGTAATTGTATCCCTCCTCAATGCTTATTCAATTCTAGGTGTTCATTTAAATTTGGATCACCAATTAATACATAAATAAATGAGTAAAAACTGCTTGCATATTAATATACTTCTGGCTTGTAGCTTCTACTTTGAGGGTTTTCTTGTATAAAGGATTTCATATTTTCTTTATATAAATAGTTTCTCCCGAACAAAGACCGAAGATGTTGGAATCAGTAAAATGTGTCCTAAATATGGCCAATAGTTTGAAGGCACTCATTATCATAGCAAATGCTCAGAAATCTAGGCCCTTGCATTATACTTGAAGTCCCAGGAATTACTGCTTTTCATGGGTTATAATGCCACAGGGTCATGGAATCTTGGATCTTAAAGATACTTTAGAGATTATCTTATCAAATGTTAAAGATAAGAAAAATGAACCACAGATACATGAAATTTTTCACACAGTCCAGCATGTGTCCAGAGACCCACACCTACTGAGCAGCTAGAAACCAGCCCTGAGTTCTTTCTACCTAACCATAGTCCCTCCTTCATGAGACAGTGGGAAAAAAACTAGTGAGAAAATTACAGTTAACGCTTAATGGCTATAACAAATTCTTGAAAGTTTAGTGAGTAAAGCAAGATTGTATAATCATGCTTTATAAGTTGTAGAATTTTAAAAAACCTGACTGCATAATTTACTTGGACTTCTTGTCAGGATGGCAGAGATTGATTTTCCATTCGCTACACAGAGTTCTGTGGAATCCGCCAAAAGCAAAATAGAGACATTAACGATTTTTTTTACTGCCCCAATACTTTGTTGACACCTCACTACACCAAAAATTTAGTTCATTCCACGGAAATCTTCCCCTGTCTCCTAAAGTTAGGAACTACACTGCAGTTACAACTCCTTTATGACTTCACCCTAGCAGGGATAGCATCAGATTTTTTCATTTGCTTTTTAGCAATTAGCTCAAATTAGCTGTAGTCCACTCAAAAGACTATGATGTTTAATTGGTATCTTGATTTCTGACATTTATAGGTTCACCATTTATCATATATTTATAGAACTATCTACCTCCAATGTACTGTGCTGGGTCCCACTAAGATTTTTTTTTTTTTTAAATGCCTAAGACATCACCCACCTCAAGAACTGAAAATCCAGTGTCAGCTATGCTCCCAGTAGATCAACTATACCTACTTCAGTGTACCAGAGAACAATCAGGCTGGGTGCAATAGCTCACACCTGTAATCCTAGCACTCTGGGAGACCAAGTCAGGAAGACTGATTGAGCCCAGGAGTTTGAGACCAGATTAGCAAGAGTGACACCCAGTCTCCACTAAAATAGCAAAATTAGCTGGGCATCAGCCTGTAGTCCCAGCTTGGGAGGCTTAGGCAAGAGAATCACCTGAGCGCAGGAATTTGAGGTTGCAGTGAGCTATGATGATGCCACTGTACTCTACCCAGAGCAAGACTCTGTCTCAAAAAAGAAAAAAAAAAAATAATAATCAACAATGTTTTTTCAATTCTAAAATACAATTGATCATAAACTACACCATTAATTTAATAACTGCTTTTGGGAAGCAAAAACACAATATTAAACATTCATGTTAACAGTATGACATACCCCAATTTCAGAAACATATAAGAAAAATGCACATCACAGAATTGAGGTATAAAAGCAGTATTGACAACTCATTAATGCATTTTCTTAAGATTAAATATACTCATCTTTATCAGATGAGTCCAGATAAGAGGAAATGATGTTTTCAACTAGCGCAATGACAATAAAGTTGTATACATTTAGCTCCCGTTTTTTGAGTGCATACAGTGTAGCAGGCATTGTGCATAATCTCATATAATCCTCACACCAACCTTCAGGGCTACATACTGTTGTTGTCCCCATTTTATACGTGAGGAAACCAGGGCTTGGAAATGTTGCGTAACCTGTCTATGGTTTCTCATCTAGTAACAGGCAGACTCAGGCTTCAAGCCCCCCTCTGATGCCTTTATCCACTATGCCAGTGCTTCTCAAACTTTACAGTGGATGCATGTCATTTGGAGATATTGTTAAAATGCAGATTTTGACTTAGTAGGTCTGGGGTGCAATCTGAAATTCTGCATTTCACTGGCTCCAGGGCGATGTGGATGCTACTGGTCCACAGATCATACTTTAAGCTGCAAAGAGTTGTGTCCAATGGAAATACAAGGGAGGAAAGAGATGGGAGAAACCTTCCAAAATAAAGTTGGTTATGTGGCATTAGGAAGAAGGAAGGACAGGAAACGATTTTGAGGTTTCTAGCCAATGGGAAAGGTACCAATTGGCATAGGAAGCCAGGAGGAAGACCAGCCGCAATCTGTATTCATTAAATGGAGTTTCTGCTCATTTGTTCCTAAATCAATATTAAAAAGAAAAGGAACTGAACCCACATTTTTAAGTAATTATCAACATCAGGCTACTAGTAGAAGTTAACAGTGCCTAAATGTCTACTTAGTTATTCAAGTCTGTTGTTTATTAGCAATATGGCCACATAATAATTTCTCTGGTTTCATAAAATCATTATCAACCTTCTACAGCTGCAATCCACCCTATGGAAAAATTGTCTGTGGAAAAATTGTCTTCCGTGAAACTTAGGAGGGGGGAGGGCACAGCAGGAGGTGAGTGGTGGGCCAAGCAAGCAAAGCTTCCTTGGTATTTACAGCCGCTCCCCTCCCCATCGCTCCCATCACTGCCTGAGCTCCTCCTCCCCCTCCACCGTCATGGAAAAATTGTCTTCCATGAAACTGTCCCTGGTGCCAAAAAGTGTGGGGACCGCTGCTCTATAGTTAGGTATCATTACATAAAATCAGAATTGATGTTGAGATGGAAAAGTATAACACAGACACCAGGGATTAATTATTGCATAAAGACAACAGAGAAATGGGAGAGAGGAGAAAACCTGTGTTTGCATCCCTCAATTGCTACTTACTACCCGCAAGACTTTGAGCAAGTTCTGTAACTGCTCTAACCCTCAGTTCCCCGTCTATAAAGGATGATATTATCACCTATTTCAAACTGTTCTCATAAGACATGAACACTGCTTAGATAGTGTAAATGTTCAGTTGCTTAGTATCATCATCTTCATTATCATCATCATCATCATTTAAAACTACGTAATTGAGAAACACAGCCACAGTATTTTGCAATTCTTCCCATTGAGAAGTAGCATCCTTTTCCTCATATCTTGAATCTAAGCTGCCTTGTAACTTCGTTTGATAAACAGATTATGGCAGAAGTAGCCTTGTGTAAATTCTAAAGCCTAGGTCTCAAGAGGCCTTGTAGCTTCTACCTTTGCCATCTTGAATCCTGCATGGCACACCACGTAAGAAAGCCAGTCTAGCCTACTGGAGGTTGAGAGGGCACATGGAGAACTGAGGCACTGAGATGTTGCCAACACCAACTGCCAGACACACGAGTGAGACCATCTGGACCTGATGGCTCATCTGACTGTCCAGCATTTGTAGCCATGTGGGTGACCCAGGTATAATCAACAGAGGAACCATCCAACCAATTCAGAATTGTGAGGAATAATAACTGTTGTTGTTTTAAGTCATAAGCTTTAGGGTGATTTATTGTAGCAATAGATAACCAAAATAGCATCCATGGAAGTAAAAATTAATAAAATGGTCTTTGTGATAAAAAAAAGTTGTGAGTCTCTAAGGCATTGCAGTTATTATGCATCTTGACTCATTCATTCATTCCTTCATTCTAGCATATTCCATTGGAATATACTAGGTGCTCAATAAATATTTATAGAATATTTATAGAATGAAAGTAATATATAAGTTTCAGATATAGCTTGATGAAAAAATATTTTCCTGCTCTTACAGAGTTTATAGTTCAGTTAGCATTAAAAACACTAACACACAAATAAGTCTAAGGTTATAAATTGTAATAGGTGCCTCTAGGAGAGGATAACAGAGGCAAACCTTAGCTACATTGGGCAGTGTTTCATCAGTGTTTAGCACAGCTGTGAAATAAATTCACTTCCAGTAATTTTATTCTAAAAGAAATAGCTATTGCATCAAATTCAAAATGTTTAAAGTATGAGGAAACTGTTGTTCTATCTCTTTTCTATTTAAAAGGGTAGATATAAATAAACTGTCTACAGAGATGGGTAAAACAGATGGATTTGAAAATTCAAGCTCACACTGAATGTAATTAACTTGGAAAAGGAGAGAAACCAACAATGTCTGAGATCATAGGTGCTGGGAGACAGGCAAAGGGCTAACTTATTTTTAACACCACAGTAGTCTCAGCAGAAAGGAAAATTCAAACTTGATTAAAGTCTCCGAAGAGGTGAAGGAGCAAATGAAGAGAGAAAAAAATGTGGCTATTGGAGAGTAATTAACATTTTGACCCAGTTGATAGCCTGAGTAGGTGTTTACTGTGTTTAACAGAGATTGGGATTCCCAGGTCATTGCAAATGAGAAGGTCTCCTGAAAGCACTCTGTGTCTTATTTACTATCTGATTCTGAAAGAGGCACACCTGAAAAGAGAAATGGGTTTAGGTGAAGCACTTCTTCCACAGGAATGGCAGGTTGCCTTCTGCATAGAGAGAGCCAGATTTACATATTTGAAAGGGGCACTCTGGGATAATTGCCGCAGAGGGATAACAAGATGGCCCTTGGCCTCGAGGGAAGAATACTTTGGGTTTTGATGACAGTCATGTTCCAGGCTACTGGAATTGAGACTTAAATATAGCCTGATGTACACAGCCTTTCCCAGTCGAACCCCCAAGACCATTCCTCTACTCATCCTGAAATTTGGTCAGTCGTACACATGGAAATATGCATTTATAAATCCATGGTTTTTGATATGCCATTCTTGGCACCTGGAATACCCTTTCCCCCTTCACCTAACAAACTCTTACTCATTAGACCCAATTTAAATGTTATTTCCTTCCATCCCATCCGCTAAGCAAGCCAAGTTAGCCATCCCCTTATTAGTACTTACATAATACTTTGAGGCTTCCTCCATTATAACATAACAGTAATATCATTTGTATATTTGTCTTACCCACTACATTGTAAGCTTCTCAAATCCAGGATGTATCTGACTCATTTTGTTGTCTGTGGTGCCTAAGTATCTATCACGTAATAGGTATTCAGAAAACAATTGATGGAATGAATAAATGAATTAATTAATGAGAAAGGAGGGGAGACAAAGAATACCCCAAGGGATATTGGGCTGTGTCTGTGTGTGCTTGTTTGCTTGTGTTGGGAATATATTTATATTCATATTTATATCCATATTCATAGTTAAATATGGGTGTGGAAAGGTATCTACCTAGAATAACAAAAAGAAAGATTTTCCATGTAAACTATGAAATGACTTTTATCATCCGGGTAACTTACAAATCTCTTTAAACCCCCTCTTCTCATTTCTTCATTCTAAATATAGTAAAAAGCACTTGCATATCGCTTGTCTGTTAATATCCTTACAGACATATTGCCTTTATTTGGGTTTTAGCTAGAGTTTTCTAACAGGCAACTAATTTTCACTTTTTAAGATTTAATATGAAAAATATAAATAAGTGAAACAAAAAAGATTTGATGTGGCTTCAAATGCCTTACTGTGAATCTATGAGAAAGGTATTTAATAAATGATACAAGAGCTTAACTTAAAGCCTGCACCTTTGTAAACCAATTTCTAAACTTCAAAAATACCTAGTACATTTTAAGAACATTTGAAAGTTCAAAGAATAACCTTTTGAAATTATACAATTAGATTAGGGATCAAGTGGAAAACACTCAGCTCTGTCTTCTTTTTCAATGAATCAAATTCCCATAAATGTTATCAAGCTGAATAAGTACAGGTTCTAAAGACAGCTGTTTCTACCCGGTGTCTTCTCTACATGATACTTTCTATCTTGTTTCCATAGAATTATTATAATTTGATGGGCCTTTGAAAAATAATTTAAATATATTCCTGTAGTCAAGATTTTTTTAAAATAATATTTATTTTTGTCTCTAAATTTATAAAAGGTATAAAAACGTTCACTATAGAGAATTTGGAAAACACTTAAGGAATACTGCCACCATGGAGAACAGTATGGAGGTTCCTCAAAAACTGCAAATAGAGCTACCCCATGATCAAACAATCCCCTGCTGGGCATTTATCCAAAGGAAAGGAACTCAATATGTTGAAGAGACATTTGCACCCCTGTGTTTATTGCAGCACTATTCACAATAGCCAAGATAGGGAGTCAACCTAGGTGTTCAACAACAGATGAATGGATAAAGACAACATGTTGTATATGCACAATGGAATGTTATTCAGCCATAAAAAAGAATGAAATCCTGTCATTCACAGCAACATGGATGGAACTGGAGGACATTAAGTGAAGTAAGCCAGGAACAGAAAGTTAAACACCGCACGTTCTCACTCATGTGTGGAAGCTGAAAAAAGTTGATCTCATAGAAGTAAAAAGTAGAACAGAGGATACTAGAGGCTGGGGAGGGTAGAGGAAAAGGAGAGACAAGGAAAAATTTGTTAGAGGATATAAAATTACAGCTAGAAAAGAGAAGTTCTAGTGTTCTATACCACTGTAGGATGACTATAGTTAATAATATATTACATAGTTTCAAATAGTTAGAAGGAGAATATTGAATATTCCCAACACAAAGAAATAATCAATTTTTGAGATAATGGCTATGCTAATCAGATCCTGATCTGATCATAATACTTTACATGTATGGAAACATCACCATGTACCCCATAACTAAGCACAATTATTATGTGTCAATTTAAAAAAAGCAACTCAATAAAAGAAAAAAGAATCACCCCAATTCAGCAACCTGAGATAACCATTGCTAATATTTTATTATAATAACACTTCATTGCAAAAGTAAAAATAGAAAACTTATAAATACAAAAGAAAAAATAAAATAAAAATCACAATGTTTTCTATATTGTTTTTTTCTAAGCATGTAGGTTATTTTAACACAATTTGGACCATGGGATATATTCTTAAATAGAATTAGGTTACTCTCAGTTTTTTGAGGTTATAACCAAAACTGTAATGGACATTTTTTTGAGTTTTTGACTACTTATTTAGAACAGATTTCATAGAAGAGTAATAAATAAATCAAAGGGTGCACACTTTTTAAATTCTTAATACATGTTGCCAAGATACCTTCCAGAAAATTTGTCACCATGGAATCACCTACCTGCAGTAGATAACAGCATCTGTTTCCTATCTCCTCAATACTATTAGGTATTACCATTTTTCTTCTCTACTAATATGACAGGTCAAAATTATTTCTCAATAATTTTGTACATTTCTGTGATCTCTAAGAACACTATGCATTTTTCATATGTTAATTGTCCATTTATATTTCATTTACTGTGAATTAAGCTCCTCGAAGACAGAGTGTTTGTCTTACCCAAGACCCTCTGAGTCTGCCATGTAATAATCACTCAATAACTGCCATAGGTCAAATGGTAGTTTCATACACTTCAGCCATTTTGACATTGGTTTTTAATGTTTTTCTCGTTGATTTTAAAAAGCTGTTTATACACTAAATGTTTACTGTAATTATTTTCCCCCAATTTCTCATCTTCCTTTTAATCTTGTTTATGGTATTCTTTGATTAATAGTCTTTCATTTTTGTGTGGTCAGATCCATTAGCTTTTCTTCCTTGTGTTTTTTTTTTT
>RJWJ010014826.1:0-37227 GCA_004363605.1 Indri indri | reverse complement strand
ACAGGCATGTGCCACCATGCCCGGCTAATTTTTTCTATATATATTTTTAGCTGTCCAATTAATTTCTTTCTATTTTTGGTAGAGACGGGGTCTCGCTCTTGCTCAGGCTGGTCTCGAACTCCTGAGCTCAGAACGATCCGCCCGCCTCGGCCTCCCAGAGTGCTAGGATTACAGGCGTGAGCCACCGCGCCCGGCCTTGCTTTGACTCTTGACAGATTCATTCATTTGTTCATTTATTATTTCCATAAGAAGTTTAAAAACAAAGTTCTTTCTGTTTGATAGTAAAAAAAAAAAAGTTCGACTGGCTAGGCCAGCAGTCTCCAAAAAGATTTCCTCAGGCCCCTTCCTGCAAGAGCACATGTGAGGGAAGCTACAGCTAGGGCAATAACTTGTTATATAGGTCAAGAATCCCTAATCTGAAAATCCGAAATTCTCCAAACTCTGAAACTTTTTGAGTGCCAACGTGACACTCAAAGGAAATGTTCATTGGAATGTTTCAGATTTGGAGTTTTTGGATTTGGGATGGTCAACCAGTATAATGCAAATAGTAAAAAATCTTAAATCCAAAACACTTCTGGTCCCAGGATTTCGGATAAGGAATACTCAAACCTGTACAATTAGGAAACCAGAGTTCCTCTTTGCACTTCTGCCTTGTCACGTAAGTCCTAGTTTCATATCTGAACCAAAGTAGATCATTCAAAAGAGAAAATTTACTGATGAGTTATAGAGGTAAAAGAATTTGATATCACTCAAATCAGCAAACATTCAATTTCCTTAAATGTACCTAGAAAATTCAATGTTTAGGAACATCTGCCCCTGACTATCCTCAAAGAATTATCACAACCTTGGGCATTGTCAGAGCAGCCCAAGCACAGGCAGGGGGTACACATGCGTATCCTATGTCTAAAGCATGCTGGCTACAACATAATCCGTGGTCTGTTGTTTTTTCCTGTATCATCCCCATACATACTTCATCTCAGAGAGAGGGGAGTTGAGGGCAGGTGGTAAAAGAAAACGACTGACATGCTGGAGTTAGACTAACAGGTAAAATGTAGTCTCCTGTAAAGATACTATGCAAAGAGCCCAGGCCTTTAGTTTCTATTATGTATTTATTTCTGCCACTAATCATTTCATGAAGCATTTGGTTCCCACAGCCCACGGAGAAAATATTACAAAGGGAGCCAAAATTCTGACTGTATACAATTTGAAGGCTGAACTATCTCATAGTAAAAGGTAGTCTTTCTTTGTATGTATGTATATGTACGTGGAGAGATACATACATATAAAATGGGAATTCTATAATCACCATGATTCTGCCTGCCTACTTATTAAGAATTATGCTTTGCCTCATGCATACAAAGTTTAAGCAAAAGCCAATGGGAAGAGGAGATCAATGGAAAGTAATATCCATAATACAGCAAACTTAACTGTATAAAAATTAACTCAGTTTTGACTTTGTGATAATCTCCATGGTTTAGATTACCTACACACAAGAACTAGTGTTTTAGGCACTAAATTCATTTTAGAACTACTAAAGCAAAACATGCTATAATATAACAGGACTTAAGGAATAAATCAAGTCATTCAAAACTGTGTAATTAAAATATAAATTAATATGTTGTGTTTTTAAAGCATTTCCATGCTATTTTATTATCCCAGTACACACAAGAATAGAATAAAAGGTATTGGGGGAAAGATCATAAAGGGATCACAGAACACAAAACCTGTACACTCTCTATCCATTCCATATTACATACTGGTTAAGAGTAAAGAGTAAAGATGTGGTACTCTTTTGAGAAATGGCTAGTTGAAGTCTCGATCAGGAAATGAACGAGAGAAACCTGGAACATCTTGTTGTATTGGGAAAACAAGGAAGCTATCAGAGCCTACGCGGGTCTTATCTAAAGGACTCAGGAACTATCATGAAGGGGCTGTCTCTGGTCAACCTTGGAGAATTCTGAGCATTTATCCTACCTGTCTTATATAAACTCAGGGTAACCAAACAGTTGATGAGGAAAAGTTCTTCTAAGACTTTCAGCTAATTACATTAAGAAGGTGAGAAAAGACTTTCATTATCACCATTTTGCCATCTTTACTGAAGTAATGGATTCAGGAAATGTCCATCAATGGTTGCTAAAACCAATAAGTCATAAGATGATGGGGAGGGAGTTTTACAATGGATGGACCAGAGTGGCAATACTTGAACACAATGATCAACATGAATATCATAAAAAGAGAACCAAAGTGCTTCCTGATTCACTATAATAGAAAGTACACATTACCATCTATGAAGTATTTTTTTCCCCCAAAATTGAACCTGAATCTAATCTGACAGAGGAAATAAAGGGAACAGAGGAACGTGTTAAACAACACTACAGTGCTGCACTCCACAAAATTCAGAATATGGGAAATTCTATAGGACAAATATCCCAGTTTTGCCAACAGATAAATTCCAAGAAAAAAAAGGAAGGGTGAACCTATAAATTTAAATACTTGTCACATACCAACCAAAGGCAATATGATTCTAAGTAACCAATTATATTTTTAGAAAAGAAAAGAAAGAAAAAAAGGAGGAGAGAGACAATCAAGGAAATGTGGATACCGATTGAGATAATGAATGTCATTAACATGACTATGTTTTTAAAAATCTCTAACTCTTGAATATAAGTGAGGTATTTATGGATGAAATGATAAATCCATCTACACCCACTTAGCAGATGATTCCATCCAGTCTCATGGGTTTAGATATCTCTCTATATGCTATTAACTCCCTAATTTAAATGCCTAGCTCAATCTTTCCCCTCAATTTCAGACTTATATCCAATTGCCTACTTTTATTTATTTATTTACTTTTTTGTTTAAAGACGGGGTCTCACTGTGTCACCCAGGCTAAAGTGCAATGGTACAATCACAGTTTACTGCAACCTCCAACCCCTGGGTTCAAATGATCCTCCAGACTCAGCCTCCCAAGTACCTAGGGCTACAGGTGCACACTACCATACCTGGCTAATTTCTTTTTATTTTCTGTAGAAATGAGATCTCTCTATGTTGCTCAAGCTGATCTCAAAGTCCTGGGCTCAAGTAATACTCCCACCTTGACCTCCCAAAGCACTGGGATTACAGGCGTGAGCCACTGTGCCTGGCCTCAGCTGCCTACTTGGTATCTTGATTTGAATATCAGCTTGGCACCTTAAACAAGAGAACCCTATATCCCCACTAGAATCTGTTCCTCTCCCAGTGTTGCCTCTCTCAGCAGATAGCACCACCTTTCATCAGGTTGCTCCAGTTTTAAACCATGGCATCACCCTTGGCTCTTTCCTCTCACTTCCTACATCTAATCCATCAGAATAGCCCATTGGCCCTTCCTTTAAATGTATCTTCTTGTCATTTCTACTGTTACTACACAAATCCAAGTGACCTTTATCACCTTGCTGAACTACTGCAATAACTGGTCTCCTGATCTCCATTTTGGACCCAGGCAGGTAGAGTGATCCTTTTAAAACACAAATCAGATCACATCGTCCTCCCAACAGCTTCCCAAGCTCCTTCCATTGCCATGCCACAAAGTCTTGTCAAATCTGGCCATATCTATTTTTCCATCCTCATTTTCTACCACTTCTTCCTTTGCAAACTACGCTCCAATCCTAGAGACCTTCTTGCTATTCCTAGTATACTAAAACCTTCCATCTTGAGGCTTTTGTACTTACTGTTCTTCTATCTGGAAAGCTCTCTGTCCAGCTATTCCTTGGGCTCGCTCATCGGGCTCATTCAGGTCTTTGCTCAAATATCTGCCCCTGGAGAGGCTTCCCTGACCACACTAACTGAAATAGCCCCACCATGCTGTCATTTCTCTATCCCCTTATCCCAGTTTATTTCCGTCACTGCACTTATCACTATCTGAAAATACATTATCTATGTATTTACCTTCTGTCTCCCCAACTAGAAAATAGGTTTCATGAGCACAGAGGTTATCTATTTTATTCACTGCAAGTAGTTAGGAAATGATTTGTTCAGAGTTTATCTTCCCTGATAAACTGTAAACTCCATGAAGTGCCCATGGCTGGGCCTGGCATACAATAGCACTCAAGTCTCTTGAATAAAGAAGCAAAGATGGCACGCTGCAACTAGTATCTCCACATATCTAAAATCTATCCATCTCTCAAGACCTGCTCCAACTGGCTTGGATTTTCTATAATCCGGAATATACCACATAACCTTCCCAACTCCTCCCCGTCACCCCACCTGCCCCAGGCAAGAATAATTCTCTCTCTTTTTTTTAAAGTCCTAAAGCAGCTTATCTGTACCTCTTCTGTGACATTTTTTCTTTACTACATGAGTTTTATCTACGTATATGATTTATCTCATCTGTTAAGACTATCTGCTCACCAACTGTATTTTATACAACTTTGTATATTCTACAGCAACTTGCATAATCAATCTGGCTGCTCAATATTTGATGAATAAACAGATGGATAAATGGGTAGAAGAATGAAAAAATGAATATAAAAGATTATCAGGATGCAAGAGAGCTTTCAGAAAAATTTTCAGGCACAAGAGTATGTCAGTTAGAAACTAGTAGCCCAATTTTCCTTGGAGTCTGTAAAGTAAGATTTCTTCTGTGGAATTCACTTTGAAAAAGTCAAAAAGTCTAATTCAGTGGTCTCAACTTTGAAAGCTAGAAGATCCCTCTGAGAATCAGATGAGAGCTGTAAATCCTTCCTCTGCAAAAAAACCTACATGTCTACAAATAGATAGAAAATACTCCATAAGAAAGTACAAGTAAGGAGAGTAAAGGGCCTGGGGCTGGAAGATACCAGTACAGGTTGATCAATATTTTGGAGAGCTCTGGGCTCAGAGTGAAAGAAGGGATCCTGAGGAAACGGTTATATCACTGATCTGGTTAACTGAGGACTTTAAATAATTCCCCTGGTCCCTCCACAGACCTGAGCAGGTGAGGCAGCTGACTGCACTTATGTATTCCAAGTGCATGCTGCAACTGGGATTATTTCTGCCTTGGAGATTTAGTCTAGTCTTTAGAGGACAGGATAGAAACAGATGAGTGAGGGAGTCAAATCACTGGGTCATACAGAACTTCTTCATTCTCAGTCTTTTTCCATGAACAGGGTAGGATGGGCATCACATAAACCCTGATAATAAAAATAAAGAGTGAAAATATAGATAGATATAAATTGGGGAGTACAAAACAGGATGAAATAAAAGTATCAGCTGTAGCTACTAAAAATGCTCAAGAAATACCGTACTACGAAACTTAATTAATTTTAATTTTCTTAACTCCCTCCACCAAACACACACACTCACACACAGAAACTTCTGTCAGATATACCCTATAGTTAGTTTTACCAAGGGCAGATCTGTAATCTACCTACTGTTTCTTTTTGGAAGGTAAATTGAGTGACAGAGTGGCGTGGCAGTGTGCTGAGAGGAAAAGGTAATCCCCTTTCTCCATTAGGCAGCAATTCTTATGGAACACAGAAAACAGCAACTTGGCCTCTGCAGCAGGCCTGGGGGCAGGGCAGGGCTGGGCCCAGGGACCCAGAGAGACCAAAAGGGATAAATGATACTAAGGGGCAGCTGTGAGAAGCTCACCACTGAGAGGAACATAGTAGAGGCCTGAGCCCAGAATCTTGAGTTCAGAGATGCAAGGGACAAAGAGAAACCCTTTTGGAAAAGGAAGCTGGGTGTAGCATGACTTCTGTGCTTTAAGGGGAACACAAGCCCCGTGTTGGCAGAGAAATGGCAAAATGCCTTATAGAGTTCTCCTTCAAAGATAAGAACATTTGCTAGCTCAGAGATACTATACAATACTGTGAGTGGAAAATAGCTAAGGAAGATGCTAATCCAAAAAGTTGGCAGAATTTTAGAAAATGATACATACGAAAATGTGTCAGAAAATGTTTTAAACATACACAAAAAAAAAAACACTGCCATAAAAGAAAATGATAAATTCAACTCTATTAAAATCTTCATTTTATTCTAAGATACCATACAAGAAATTTTAAAAGATAAGCCACAGAAGTGCTCATATCCAGAATATATAGACAACGCCTATGGATCAATAAAAGACAGATAATCCAATAGAAAAATGCGAAAAGGGCTTAAAGGTACTTCACAAAATAGAAATGACAAATAGTCAATAAAGATGGAAAGGTGCTTTGCTTCATTAATCAGAGAAATGCAAATTAAAACCACAATGCGTATCACTACAAACCCACAAATGGGCAAAAACTAAAATTCCTGACAATACTAAATGCTAGCAAGAATGTGCAGCAACACACTGCCAGTATGAATGTAGCCTGGTCCAGCCCTTTGTAGAACAGATCAGGACTATGAGGTAAAGCAGAAAACAGATCCACTCAACTCCCCAGCCCTTGCTTATTCCACTGCGCTATCCTGCCTCCCTCAGGATTTGAACACATGAAAAAGAGAAGTCTAAGCTGAGAAAAAACACATATGCAAAAGCAAACAGGTAAGAAAATGCAAATTGATCTTTGGGAATGGCAAGTAATCATGAAAATGCACAGTAAGAGTGAGAAGGGAGGATGAATAAGCAGAGGTGAACAGCCCTGAATGCCAATTTAATGAGTCAGGTCTCTACTGTAAAGCAGGGTGAAATGGTTAAGAGCACAAACTCTCCAGTCAGCAAAACTGGGTTTGAATAGTGGCTCTGCCACTTACCAGCTACACTACCTTGGAAAAATTATGTAATCTCTTTGAATCTTAGTTATATTATCTTTAAAATGGAATAATCTTAAATTTATTGTGGGAACTGAGATAATATATGAAAAATTCTTCACATGGATACCTAGAACATGGTAGGAGCTTAATAAGCGAATGATTTGACAGTAACAATAAACTCAACAGGGAGCCTTTAAATCCTGTAGAACGAACTGAAGTAAAGGGAGGAGAAGGAAGAGGCAAAGGTAATCACAAGGCCCTGAACTCAGATAACAGAAACAGAAAGTTGGGAGCAGTTACACACCAGGGGAAACAAATGTAGTCTTGAGACCCAGGAAATCAAAAATGATGAGGAACATCCAGGGGGCAGCTGGAAACGTAGGTCTGGAGACTGGAAGAGTGTTTTGGAGGACAGAAATCCAGACTACGGAGTTATCCAATATGGGCTGGCAGTTAAGCAAAGTTGTCCCAGGGCCATCTATTGAAAAGAGAAGCTGAGGATAGAGCCCTGAGAAAAGACTCAAAGAGGATTCAACAAAGAACAAGAGGTAGTGAAGTAGAGAGAATTTAAATACAATTATGAATATGTAAATCATAATAAAACACTAAGGTTTTTATTATATTACAACTCTTCACATTCATATTGCACAATCTTCCCTGTGCTTTTACACACATTAATTGATTTGATGCACACAATGACCCTGGGTGATGCACAGGAGAATAATTATCTCTGTCTCACAGAGGAGGAAACAGGTTCAGACATGTCACAATCCCACAGCTACTAAATGGCAGAGTTGTGACATGGACGCAGGTCTAGGGCTCTAAATCCAGTGCTCTTAGTCCTGGATACCCTGGAGGAAATACCCCACTGGAGTTGAAGACAGAGATTCAGAGTGAACTTCACACATACAGTTCCCACCACTGACAAGCATTGCCTCTGCACCTTTTGTTTGCCTGGCAAATAATCAGAATTCAAGATACAGCTCTTCTGTGTGCTTCTCTGCTAACTTCCCTCTTTGCAGAAATGTTCGGTTGTCTTCTTCTGTACCACTGCTAATCCTTAGCCATTCTTTCACTATAAGGTTTCTTGATCAGGCTATATTCCATTTATCTGTTTGCATATTTCTCTCTTCCACCAGACAGCAAACCATGTCACATTCATTTTTATATTTCCCAGAGGTTCCCACAATGCTTGGCACATAAAATATGCTCAATAAATATTGGTTCCCTTCTCTTTTCTTCTGAAGAGAATGAGAAAGACTTGAATCAACTGTAATAGAAGCACTTGCAAAAAACAAGAAATGAATAAAATAACTACCAAGTAAAAAATGTCAGCTAAATTTAAATGCATGTCCACGTGATACTACATGATACTGCAATGTGTCCTCCGTTAACTGCAATGTGTCTGGAAGCCAGAAAATAGTCAAGTTATTTCGTCAACATTGAAACTTATCACCATAAAAAGCAAATATAAATAAATGCAAACAAACAAACAAACAAACAAATAAATAAATAAATAAATCCGAAGACATTGAAATAAATGCATTTTTCTAAAATAATTCTAGGCCTTCATATCTAAATTATAATGCCAGTTTTCAATATAAACTCAAATGTAACCATAAAGTTAACCGTTCTCTAATTTAAAAACAAGAGTTTTAGCAAGAAAAGTCACAAACACCTACATAAAGAGAAAGCCTAGACCTGGAAACACTTTACAGGGACATTTCCTGATCCTTCCAGAGTTATGAAGTAGCAATCTGTCATGCAGAAAGCAAGGAAAACTGTCTACACTGTGCAGTAGATTAGATCAACTGCAAATAGCAATTCAAACTGGTAAGAATCAAGAAGAGGAACTGGTGACTTCAAAACAGTTTGATGTGCATTAAGTTTTTCTTTCCTTCCTTTTGAAATTAATATACTGTATTTCAAAACTGGGGAGCAAACAGAAAAAGTCCCTGTAACCAAAAAATCCAAATGGAATCCTAAATAAAAATGACAGGTAACATTTCCATTATGCTGGCTTACCCAAACTCAAGGATGTGACATTTCACAGTTTCCCTGTTTACTGTTATAGAAAAAACCATTTCTTGAACACAAAGACCATCTTTGAAGAGTGCTATTTTAAAATTTTTTAAAAGAGTAAGTCTACATTAGCAGTGGAAAATTCTGTTTCAGCAAATAAACTCTATAACCTTCCCCTTGGTATAATGGAGCTTTTCCAAAAGATTCATACATACTCATGTCGACAGGCACTTCCTGCTGAAAGGGCTATTGAGAACTGCATCTGCTGACAGCATCTGCGCACAGGAGAGAATGTCCTGCCTACCCCAATACCTGAGCCTCTGATTCAGAGCTACTACATGTCAGGAAGTCCGGCTAGGAGCTGGTTTTGTTTCTTGGCTCTTCTGGCTGGGCTTAAGTGACAGCACTCACTTGCCACACATGTTTTAACAAACTTTCAAATCCCTTAATGGCACACTTGGGACAAAGGACAATACACTATTCAGGAAATACCTTGCAGCCAAGAAAAGCAATTGATATTTCTACAGGGAGTTCTTGACAAGGCTTGCCAATAAGCTTCTTTCATTATAAAATATGACCATGGACACTATCGTTTTAAAGACATATTTACAGACATTCTCAAAGGCGAATGTGTTATTGGGAACTTTGTTTGTCTAAGGTAGTTCATCCAAACGTATCTTCTATCTAGTTAACAGAAACGTAACAAACCACTTCCATTCTTCTTACTCAGGCCAAAAACCCTGTGTTATCCTTATTGATCAATTGTTTGATCCCTTCCTCACCCCACCTCAACCCGCCCAACATACACACACACATGCCTTCCATCAGCTAATCCTGTCAGCTCTACCTTCACTGCCACCACCCTGGTTCAGTCTCCATCAGCTCATCCCTGGACATAGGCAGTAGCCTATAAGGGTTCTACTCTTGTTCCTTTTCAGGTTTTTCCCAACACAATAGTCAGAGTGAGCCTATTAAACCTAAGTGGTATCAACGTCAATTCTCTGCTGTCATCCCTCTGAGCCTTTCCATCTCAATCAGAGGAAGAATCCAAACCTATCCATGATGCACAGTCCCTACCTGATCTGGACCCCCACCCCACTCCCTCTGAACTCATCTCTGACAATTCTTGGCCTCAGCCTCTTTGCTATTCCTTGAGCACACGAGGCACGCATTGCTGCTCTCCACGATCTCCACGAGGACAGCTCTTCACTTCTTTCAGAGCCTACAGTCACCTTCTCAATGAGGCCTTCTTTGGCCACTCTATTTAAAATCTCAACCCCAAATTCCAGCCCCAAATTCATATTTCTCTTCCTTATCTTTTTTCCTCTTCAGCACTTATCACTATTGAGCATGCTATGTATAGTAGTTTTTTAACAGTGTTATGTCTTGCCCAGTGGAATGTAAGCTCCATGAAGGGAAGGAATTTTTTCCACTTGTTCACTGTTACATACCCAGCACTTAACATAGCACCTAACACAGAAAGTGCTTAATACATACGTGTTGAATAAATGAATGCTGATAAATGCCATGCAGTCAAAATGATAAGTATTTGTTCAATGAATGCAATAAAGGATTTCCCCGATTTCTCTCCCCCCAACACACACACAACCGCAAGATGACAGCACTGTGCAACATGCAATATACAATATTAGCTGTAATTTTCAACAGTCTGAACTTTCAACTCCTAAGAGTCTCTTGCCCCTTTAGGTTGACCAACATAAGGCCACAGATTCCCACTTACTTACAAAGTGGCTCTGTCCAAGCAACTCACCCCGAAGAGCACTGTACCAAAGTGCAAATGAGCTCAATTATCTTCGACCCTAGAAAAAGGACCTGCAACAGCAGAGACGATTCAGAAGATGATTGTCCATTTTAAATCACAGTGATGCCAGAGTTTTGTGGAACTTTCCTGCAAGTTACAAAGTACGTTATATATTATACATTTCCTCACTGGAACTATACAGCAACTTATTAGTAGGTAGTAAGGTATTTACTGCCCCCATCTTACAACTGAAAAAACTGAGAATTGGAGAAGTGGTTTGAACAAGGTTACACAGCAACTAAGTAGTAGAGTCCAGACATGAGTCTGGGTGTTCTGCCTCTATCTTCCTTTACATTACACTAGTGTTATCCACATTTACTCTAACCCAGAACATCTGAAGGACAGGTTATACTCACATAATCCCTACGGTGGTGATTCTCAACTGGGGGACCGGTGGCGTTAGTAGTTTGTACAGCTTCTCTCAGAATGGGGAGAAGTAGTAAGAAGAGAAAGGAAAACTAATCCTTTTATTGTCGTCTTTCTTGTTACCTAAGCCCTATGTAGTATCTCCTAGACAATTCCATCTTAATGTGCCACTGTCACCTAAAACTCAAAACATCAAAACCACCCTAGCCCTTCCCCTTAAAGCATTTCCCTTTCCTGTTCTTCTCTTTGTTCTAACACCACTACCACTCTCTTCTAAGCCATTCAAGCCTTAAAAAAAACCTTAAAATCACATTTGACCCTTCTACTGCTTAACATACCAGTCACCAAATCCTTCAGTCATCTTCTCACGAGCACCCTTATATTCCACAAATATCCTGGTATTTTAAGTGACACCATCCTAGAAATCGCCAAAAATAAAAAATCTGACTATATTACCCTCTTACTGAAAAATCTTCCTTGGATTCCTCTTTCCTTCTCTATTCTTTGCCTTACCATTCAAAGACCTTGATCTTATCAACGTCCACTGACCTTTTTAAATAATTTTCATCTTACCTGCCATTTCCTTCCATTACACACAATTCACAGGCCACTGCAAACTCTGTCTTGGCTTAAATCTCACCAGCTCGAGATCAAGAATAGGTTTCTGACAACTTAGAACAGCAGGATCTTTCTATTTCTCTGTGACTGAAGTAAGAAAAACTATGTAATTCCTTTAAAAATGGTTAAATTTTAACTATTTTATATAAGAAAAAGGGTTCTTGGAGAAACCATCACACATTGTGAAGGAACATGCCATTGTGGCAGATGTGGCTTGGACCGCGGGAAGACAAGAGTGCAGAGGTCTGAGCGGCAGACTCCTCAGAGATCACAGGGTTTGTAACAGAATTACAAGTGCTCTGCAGCATGTGCCCTCTCTCCTCTTCTGCATGGCCACCACAAGTGACTAACCACACAACCTAACTCTGGTACAACCAAGCCTCCACACCTAGTCACTAAGGAGAGTAAGAAGCAGGTATGCTTCCCCTTAGACAAGAGCCGGTCCACAGAACAACAGGATCCAACTAGAGTTCTCCCAGTAGCAAAGTGATAAATATTTTTGATATCAGAAATGAGTAGAGAGGTAGGGAAGAGAATTAGGCAATTTGGCAGAATATTACGCCAAGTTCTGAAGCTCAGGAACAGACAAAAAGAAGTCAGGCAAGAAGCAAATCTAGGAAAACCAGAAAAGCAAGCCTTAGGAAAAAATTTCTAACAGAAGAACTGAATTTCTACTTGAACAGAGTTCATAGGAGGAATAGACAATTATTGACATTTAGTGTAAGAATATATACATGTACCTGGGTGGTTGCTTTTCTTTGAATCTTATTCTTTATTGTTTTTAAGTCTCTAAAACATAATCAATGTATTAATGTTGCCTATTTTAGCTAAAAGAGACAGAAAAACCAACTTAAATTGGCTGTCTTTAAGTAACTTATTAGCTTATGTGATTGAGTCAATCTGATCAAACCGAGGGGCTCAGATGATATTTGTAGGACTGTATGTGTGTACATGTGTATGTCTGCGTGTCTCAGCTCAGCTTTCCTCAATGTTAGCTCCATTCCCAGAGTAGCCTCTCTCCACATAGAGAAGGATAAAGGATGCCAGTAGCTCCAGAATTACGTCCCATCCCATCCTCTTAAAGACCCCAATAAAATAAAAGAGAGAGAAGCTCTCGCTGAGGCACTCTACAAAAAAGTCCGAGATCTCGTCTGCTGGGGTTGATTTGGATCACATGCCCATTCCTGCATCAATTCCCACAACAAAGACGTAGACTACACTGATATTCCCCTGTATCTGAGGAATGTGGCCAATTTTTCAATGCTAGCGAGGAACAAAATTGAAATTTCCTCAGAAATGCTCAAAGTAAGGTCCTTTTTAAAGATAATTCTCTCTATTTTTATTCACAAAATACCTTCCTAGAATAATACATAGAAGTCTACTAATATAATTTCCATCTGCTCGCCTGAATCAAAGATTATTCCTCTTTTTAGAATCACAACAATTTTTGGATACAGAATTAAAGAAGGAATGTAACATCATTCAGGAAAGAAAATAACCTAAAAAGTTTAAATAACTTGTCAAATAAAATAAAGATCATTTGTATTTAAAAAGTTTTATGAGACTTAGCTGTAGTCCCTGACCTCAGATTTCACATCTCAGAGACATACTTCAATATCCTGGACATCACTGAAAAATGAGATAAATTTGCAGACCATTTCAGAAAACCAGACACTACACAATAAAAAGCTTTCAGGACAAAGAGACAGGGCCATAATTTCAGAACCTAAGGATATTCCATATAGTCAATTTACCGTTAAGAGATTAACCACAATTATCTGAAAAGTCAGGCAACACTTGAACTACCACCTTTCTTTGACCAGCGGTTTCTGGCACACTGTAAACTCTGTACCTATTGTTAGATTTTATAATATAAATATACTTCAGGTATAACCAACTCTAAAAATCTACTTATATCTGCAACCGTCTTTTCCTTCTTCCCTCTGAAACCAGAAGTGATCCACTTCCTTCACAAAAGACCAATCCCAACGCATGTACTTTGATTACTATTTCTTGCCTTAGGAGCTTTGCTTCTTGGTTAATACCTTCTTCCCCTTATTATATTGCCCCCCCATAATAAACCTTTCTCATATCAGCATACAAATGTTCTCTATTATTTCCCATTTTTACAAACATTCCCAGCCAGCACAATGGCTCACACCTGTAATCCTAGCACTTTGGGAAGCCGAGGTGGAAGGATCACTTGAGGCCAGGAGTTTGAGGTTGCAGTGAGCTATGATGATGCCACTGCACTCTAGCCTGGGCAACAGAGTGAGACCCTGTCTCAAAAAAAAAAAAAAAAAAATTCCCATAAAGCTGGGAATTAGACAAAGTGAATTCAAGAAAAGAGGCATTAACAGGGAGAAAGAAGAACAATTTCATTTTGGTAAGAGTCAACGCATTAGTAAGATACAATAATTATAAATGTGTATGGACCTAAAAAAAAAGCTTCAAACTATATAAAGCAAAAACTGACAAAAGGAGACATAAACAAATCCCCAATCATAGATATTTTCATAATTAGACTAGAAAAAAAAAAATAAGGACTCAGAAGACCTAAACAACACATGCAGCCACTTTAACCTAAGTACCGTTTATACAGCATGACACTGAACAACTGCAGAATACAAATTCTTTTCAAATGTACATAGAACTAAATTACCAAGACAGACCATATGCTGAACCAAATGGATCTCAGTAGGTTTCAAAAGTTTGATCACTTAAAGAGTATGCCCTCTGACCAAAACACAATTAAATCAGAAATGAATAATAGTAGGAGATCTAGAAAAGCTCCTAAATATTTGGAAATTCAAGTACACACTTCAAAACAATGAATGGGGCAAAGAAGAAATCACAAAGAAAATTTTTACATACTTTAAACTGAATGATAATGAAAATAAAACATATCAAAATTTGTGCAACGCATCTAGAGCAGTGTCTAGAGGAAACCATATAGCTCTAACTGCTTATGATGGAAAAAAGGGGCTTAAAGTCAATTAACTAAGCTTCCATCGTAAGAAGTTTGGAGGTGAGGGGGTAGAGGAAGTTAATTTAATTCAAAATAAGTAGAAGGAAAGATACAATAAATTTAAGAAAGAAAAATCAATGAAATAGAAAATCAGAGCAAAAAAACAGGGAAAATGAATGCAACCAAAAGTCATTACGTAAAAAGACTCATAAAACTGACAAACCTTCCACTAGACTGATAAAGAAAAAAGAAAAAAAAGATACACATTACTAATATCAGAAATTAAAGAGGGGCCATAATTAGAAATTCTATGGACTTTAAAAGGATAGTAAAGGAAACAGCTTTATGTCAATATAGTCTACAAATCAGATAAACAAATCGCCTGAATGAAACAAATTACCAAAACAGACACGAGAAGAAAGAGAAAACTTCAACAGCCTTCGATATCTGCTATCAATAAGAGAAGTGTTAAAAAAAAAATATTTAGGGTCACATTTAAAACCACCCTATCCTATACCAATAAAGAAACTTAAACTATAATTTAAAAATTCTTCTAGAAAAGAATATTCCAAGCTCAGATGGCTTCACGAGTAAATTTTATCAAACGCTTAAGAAAGAAACAATACCTATCCTATCGAACACTCTCAAAATATAGAGAAGAAAACATTTCCCAACTCACTTTATAAGATCGTATTACCCTAATACAAAACCCAGACAAAGACATTACAAGCTAATATCCTCATGAGAATACATGATAGATTTGTCAAGTTATTAGCAAACCAAACCTAGGAATGAAAGGTTAATTTAACATTTTTAAATCAATCCATGTAATTCAACATATTAACAGAAAAAAGAAAAAATCCATATGATCATCTCAATAGACACAGAGAAAGCATTTCATATAATTCAACTTCCATTCATGATGAAAATTTCACTAAGACTACAAGGATATTTCTTCAGCTTGATAAAGGGCATCATTGAAAAACCTAAAGCTAACATCACAACTAATGGTGAAAAACAGAATGCTTTCCCCATAAGACCAAGAACGAAGCAATAAAGTCCATTCTCACTACTTCTGTTCAACATCATGGTGAAGGTTTCTGGTAAGGCGAGAAAAAATTAAAGGACATATTGTTTGGAATAAAAAAAGTAAAACAGCCTTTATTCACAAACAGTATGATATATATGTAGAAAATTCTATGGAATCTTTAAAGAAGCTACTAAAATATTAATAATAATTAGGTTACAGGACATTATAAATATATTAAAATCAATTTCTATATACTAGCTATGAACAAGTAGAAAATAAAATTAAAGGAATAATAACTTAGGAAGAAATGTAACAAAATACATGTAAAACTTATACACTGAAAACTATAAAACACTGTCAAGAGAAACTAAAGAAGACCTAAATAAATGGAGAGAAATACCTTGTTCATGGATTGGGCAGCTCCAATCTATTCCAATTGGCCCCAGACTGATCTACACATTCAATTCAATCCCAATAGGCTTTTTTCATAGAAATGGACAAGCCAATTTTAAATTTCCCATGAATATACACAGGAGCTAGAATAGCCAAAACAATTTTAAAAAACAGATACCACCAGACATTAAGGCCTACTATAAAAGCTTCAGTAATCAAGTAATTTAGATCAATGGAACAGAATATAGAGTCCGGAAATAAAATCACATTTATATAGGAAATTTATTTCCAAAAAAGATGGTAATTCACTAGGAAAGGATTTCAACAAATGTGCTGAAACAAGTAGATATCCACCCATATGAGAAAAATGAAATCGAACTCTCACTTCACATTATATATAAAAATTAACTTGAAATGGACCATAGACCTAAATGTGAACACTGAAACTATAAACCTTCTATAAGAAAAAAAAAGAAAAGAAAAGAAACTTAGAGAAACAGAGTAAAATGGTGGTTGCCAGGGGCTGGGGGAAGGAGAAATAGCTGGTCAGTGAATATTAAGTTTCAGTTGTGCAAAACGAGTAAGTTCTAGAGATCTGCTGCACAGCATCGCACCCATACTTAACAATATGCACTTAAAAGTTTGGTAAGAGGGTAGATCTAAGTTAAGTGTTCTAACTGTAATTTTTTTTAAAAAAAAGGAGAAATCTTTGTAACTTTGGGATAGACAAAGATATATCAGATATGAAACCAAAAGTATAAATCATAAAAGAAATATTTGAAAAATCAGATTTCATCAAAATTGAAAACTTCTGCTCTTCAAAAAGCACCCTTAAGAAAACTGCGTAGGGGGGAAAAAAGAAAACTGTGTGGTAACGGACTTTTATCCACATTACATAAAGAATTCTTATAATTCATTAATAAGAAGACAAACCGACTAAAAAATGTCCGGTAAAAGATTTAACACAGACACTTCAAAGAAGAATATACATCCATAAGCACAAAAAATGTTCAGCATCATTCTGTCATCAAGGAAATGAAAAACAAATATAACAAACAACGAGAACAAGGAGATGCTACTATACGCGCACCAGAATGGCTAAAATTATAATACCAGATGCACACGCACTGTTTCTTTTCTCAACTTGATGCTAAAAAGAAAGAGACAGCCATCAAGAAAGAAATCGAAATAGAAATGTTACAACATTCTAAACAACATTCTAAACAAGTAGAGCTACAGTTCGTGTACACCAAGTGCCACTGACCAACTGGCTATAAGATTCCACGTAGAAAAGCCAGAACTCCCAACTTCCAAAGGACTCACACTCAAAAATCATATGGTACGGTGGTGGGGAATCAGGGCCTGAGTGAGGAGGCAGAAGCACAACAGGGATTGAAGCCTGAGCAAAGAAAGTGACCTAGTGGAACAGAAGGCCAGCAATTGTCAGTATATTGGTCACAAACAGGAATGAGCAAAAAGTAAACATAATGTTGTGAACAGTAAGAGCCAGGTTTCTCTCAAAGGAGGGAGGTACAAATGCAGGAAGGAGGAAACTGGAACGAACTCTGTGATGTTGCACTGGAATTGGAGATACCCGTATGAACACAAAGTTTTCTAGATAGACAGTCAGTAAGATATACACATACATGTATTTCCTAGTCCTGGAGAGTCCAAACCCTTTTTCTCCACTAAAAGGAATCAGGGTATCTTATAAAAATGGCTGATTCCAGGGATAGGACAGGGAAAGTTACAAGATAAGGTGGGAACATCTCTAGAAAATAAATAAGTGTTCAAAGAATGATGAGGACATGCCAAAATGTCACTGGAGCCAACTTGGGGGGTCCTCCACTGGTCAGATCTGGGGCGATTTGAACAAAATAAATAATGATAGTAACAGATTACCCCTCTGAGAAGTGACATAATCTGTTCTTTCCCAAAGAGCATCTCTACATTAAACACATCCACTTTTCAGGATCTGTGAATGCAAACATTTGCTCAATGGCACAGTAGTGCCTTCTCTCCCTTCAAGATGTCCACTATTACATACCCAAGATTCTAGCCTTGAGCTCCTAGTGGGTCATGACAACATGAACGCCTGTCTCTCCCTAAAATGAGTCACCTAAAACTGGACTAGGCAAAGATGGAGAAGTGGCCTCTCAGCAGAGATGACCCCAGAGAAAGGGACATGCCTCAATCTGTGAAGCCAAGGCAGGCTTTCCTTCACCTCAGCAGGGCACCCCCAGCAGCTGAACAAGAAGACTCTAAGAATACAATGACCTAATTTTAAGAATATATTTGTCTAAGGAAGCTGTTTTATTTTATTAAGGAAAAAAAGTTCTTCGGTTTTATAAATTAGAGGGTTTTGTTGTTGTTATTGCTGCTGCTATTGTTTTTACCTTGTTTGGGCCCACACATGGTACAGCATGATCACCGTGGAGCATAAGAGCTGGTGAGGGGAAGAAGCATGGCTTTAATGAGATGGTTCCTTCTCTACCATGGAGACTGTATTTCTGAGCAACTGTATATAACCCAGTATCATTTCCAATTCACATTTCACATAAAATCGTGTTTCATTTCAAACCAACAAGACCTCAAATGCTCCCTGTGGGCTCTCTGTGTATGAACTGCACTTCCATAGTTCAGAAGTGACACAACAGAGGAAGCTATTGTCAACCCTGCGGCTAGTCTGGCTACCACATATAAAATTACCCTGGAGGCAATCTGCTTATGAGATTGAACTCTGAAGAAAAAGTAGAAAAGAATAAGAAAGAAACCTGGCCACAAGCTGTAAAATGCAGTAGAACTATAATGTATGCACGTACTCACAATAATATAAAAAAGCAAGGAGCTTATCTGCTCTGTAGTTAATCTTTTCAAGCTAAGACCTGCCCAAGTATTTGGGAAGAAAGTTACATTAAAAAGAAGCTCTCTAGTTTCACTGGCTAAGTCTCCAATCATGCAAGAAACATGTCTTTGCTTTCCCATTAGCACTTTCTTACTTGCTTTGCAGACAGCTAAGCCAGGCACAAAACAGAAAGCTACTTTTCAACAACTAGGGCAAAAGAGACAAAAGAGTCTCTTTGAGTTTACACAGTCACTGAGGAGCCCCAAATCCTGCTTTCAAAATGAACTGCTAAAATCTTTTCTTAAAAGAGTTGTTCTGAAATCACCTAAGATTTGGAGATATTGTTGGGTTCGGTGGTGCTATTATTTTTGATATTTAAGCCAACAATGACCCTTGTGATGGTAGAGTAACATTTTTTTAACCAATAATTTTCTAAGAGTACAAGTATAGAAATACAATTTTCATATTGTTTTATCTGAATCATTTTAAAATCTGTCATCTTTCCCCTGCTTTGATAGAAGCATAAAAAATGAGTTCAATGTAAGCTGGTTCTGCCATATAACCTCACAGTTTATGCCGCTGCAAAAATTCTTCTGAAAATTATCCTGGGCAGAGATTTTTGTATACAATGTATCAGCCAAGAACAAATTTTTACAGCTGACTTCTAAACCCTTAAAATTGCACTTTATAATGGAAATACTGACAGATGCTTTACCCCAGAAGCACTATTTTAATATTTCTAGCTTTTCCAAAATATATTATGAACTGGGGATCAGAGATGTAAAAAGAAAAAAAAACTTGTAAGTTATAAAGCCGTTTAAGAAAATGGGCATAAATAAAAATAAGCTTTATGGACCAAACATGTTTACATGCATTTACCTACCATAACTGTTACATTTAGTTTTGCAGATGCTTTTTGAACCGATGATTGAGGATTTCTTTTTTTTTTTTTCCAGCATATTACAGGGGTACAAATGTTTGGGTTACATATATTGACTTTGCCCCACCTGAGTCAGAGCTTCAAGCGTGCCCATCCCCCAGACCCATCCCTTCCTCGTCCCTCCCACCTGCCCAACATCCGATGAATGTTACTACTATATGTGCACTTAAGTGTTGGTCAGTTAAGCCAGTTAACACCAATTTGATGGTGACTACATACGGTGCTTGTTTTTCCATTCTTGGGATACTTCACTTAGTAGAATGGGGCTCCAGCTCTATCCAGGACAATACAAGAGGCGCTAGATCACCATTTTTTTGTGTGACTGAGTAGAACTCTATGGTGTACATCTACCACATTTTATTAATCCACTCGAGTCAGGATTTCAGTTGGTAGAAGTCTTATCCCAAGGATCCTTTGTGATCAATGATTGACTTAAATCTGGCTTTACACCCACTCACCCACATACAGACAACAGAGTCCAGTTCCTATTTCCACATTTGGAAAAGTATAGGCATTACCTAACATCTTATTGACTTGAGGAGGAAAAGCTATATCCCCCATGAGCCTTAGAACAGAACAGTAGAAAGCCAACTGTGGTAACCAGGTACTCGAACAAAGAAAATCTGTGCCAAAGACATCCCCAGTGCACAGCATAAAGACAGGCACAGTACACATATGTGGCTAAATGAATTTCTCCCCCACACCTTCCACAATCTTTAAAATTGGCTTATTAGCTCTAACTAGAAACAGAAAAAGTTACTCGCTCTCACTACCTGCCACCCCGATCCAAACTGCATCTACAACACAACAACCAAAAATGTGCACCTCTATCCTCTGGATTCTGAAAGCTCTGTGATATGAGGAAACGGACATAGGAGGAGAGCCCTCAAGAACAGAGGTACTGGCTTTGCTGCACAGTACTTAACTTGAAGCACATCCCAGTTTCATCGACCTTGAAATAAGGAAGATAGCCTGGAAAATCATTACATCTCCAGATTCAAGACTCTGACTCTCATAGTGAAAGGAAAAATGTAAACTAAGTGACATATCAATATGAGAGCAAGGATAGAAGGTGAGTTCACTTATGAGAAGGAATAGTTAAGCTAATTTTGTGTCCAAATATGCTTGTGTTCAACTTGACCATTGCAATTATAACATAATTATTTGATTATATTCGTGTACTGGTTAAAAGTAGTACAAAGTAATTTTTTTCTTGTTTCAAAGTAAACATTTTTAGTAAATATAATTCATTTTTATTTATATATAGAAAAGTCCACAAATCATAAATGGATAATACAATGAATTTTTATAAAGTAAACAATACCCACATACAACCTTACCAAGATGAAGAAACAGAGTCTCAACAGTGCATTAGTTTTCTATGTTGCACAAAAACTTATTACAAACTTAGCAGTTTAAAACAAGACACATTTTTTTATCTTAACAATTTCTGTGGGTCAGTTATCCTGGCATGGCTTAACTGGGTCCATTGCTGAGATTTCACAAGACTGCAAGCAAGGTGTCAGTCAGCTGGAGCTGCTGTCTCATCTATGGTTTAAGGATCAGGGTCCTCACATAAGCTTTATTTCCGTGCAGCTGTAGAACTCTTGGCCTTTGCTTCTTCAAGGTCAACAAGAGAGCATCTCTAACTTCTAGACCTTATTTTAAAGGGCCTACCTGATGAGGTCAGGCCCACAAAAATAATCTCTCTTATCATTAACTTAGTCAACTGACTAGGGACTTCAATTACATCTACAATATCCCTTTAACTTTGCCAAATAATGTAACTTACTCATGGGAATGATATCCCATCATATTCACAGGTCCCACCCACACTCAAGGGGAGGGAATTAAATGTGGTGTATCAAAGGAGGTGAATTTTGAGGGCCATCTTACCACTGTACCTACCAGAACCAACACTCCAGAAACTATTCCTCTGCCCTTTTCAACTACTGCTCCTTCAAGGATAAATATTACTGTGATAAAATCATAGACTAGTTTTGAATGTTTATAAGTAGAATCATAAATATTCTTGTGTGTGGCCATGAGATTCATTCTTAATTGTTGCACATTAACTTGAGGTCAACCATTCTCTCTGCTATACAGTCTTCTATTGTATCCATGTACTACAATACACTCATCCATTCTACTATTGATAGAGATTTGAGTGGTTTCCAGTTCAGGGCTTTTTTACATAATGTTGCTATGAAGATTAGATTCCTAAACATGTTTTTTCATGCACAAGTATACCCATTTCTTTTGGGTATATACCTAGGAATGGAAATTCTGGGCCACAGGATATTTGTAGCTTTAGCAAATGATGCCAAGCAGTTTTCCAAGGTGGCTATACTGACTTACATTCCCATTAGCAGTATATGAGAGTTCCAGTTACTCTACACCTCACCAACTCATAGTCTTGCCTGACTTTCTCAATCCAGCCCTTCTAGTGGGTGTAAAGTGGTACTGAATTATGGTTTTGACTTGTACTTCCCTGGTAACTGATGAAGTTGAGCATCTTCTCATAAGTTTACTGGCCATTTAGATAGAGTCTTTTGCCTATTTTTATTTGTCTGGTCTTTTTCTCAATTATTTGAGATAATACTTTATAAATTCTAGATATGACTCTTTTGTTGAATACGTGTTGCGTACCTTTTCCCACTGTGTAGACTGATACTTACTTCCCTTATGATGTTGTTGAACAGAATTCTTTAATGTACTCTGATCTATTAATTTTTCCCCCTTAGTGTTTATAGTGTTTTTGTGTCTTGTTTAAGAAATCTTTGCTGCCCCCAAGGTCATAAAGATATGCTCCCATGTTTTCCTTGAAAAGCTTTACTGTTTGACCTTTCATATTTGGATCTGTAATCTACCTAGAATTAACTTTCGTGTATGGTATGAGATAAAGGTCAACATTCTTTTTCTCCATATGTATAGCCAACTGGTGGGGCACTACTTTTTGAAAAGAGCATTCTTTCCCCCATGCATTGCATTGTCACCTTTCTCATTATCAAGTGACTGTGTATGAGTGCATAGTTCTGGATTTCCAATTCCATTCATCAACTTATTTGTCTCTCCTTATAACAATACCATACCATTTCAACTGTGCTCACTTTATAATAAGTCCAGGCCGGGCGTGGTGGCTCACGCCTGTAATCTTAACACTCTGGGAGGCCGAGGTAGGTGGATCGTTTGAGCTCAGGAGTTTGAGACCAGCCTGTGCAAGAGCAATACCCCGTCTCTACTAAAGATAGAAAAAAATCAGCTGGACAACTAAAAATATATATATATATAAAAAATTAGCCGGGCATGGTGGCGCATGCCTGTAGTCCCAGGTACTCGGGAGGCTAAGGCAGGAGGATCTCTTGAGCCCAGCAATTTTAGGCTGCTGTGAGCTAGGCTGATACCATGGCACTCTAGCGGGGGAAACAGAGTGAGACTCTGTCTCAAAAAAAGAACTCCAGCTTTGTTCTTCAAAATTGCCCTGGTTATTTTTGGCCCTTTACTTTGGCATCTATTTTTAGAATCAGCTTATCACTTTCCACACATACACAAAAAATGCTTGCTGGAATTTTGGCTTGGATTATGTTAAATCTAGAGCTCAATTTGGGAAGAATTAACATTTTTATATTAAATCTTATAGTCCATGAACATTTAATTAGAGCACCTTAGCTTCTTTTGATAATATTATATAGTCTTCAATATTTTGAGGTCTTATAAATCTTTCATTACATTTATCCTAAAGTATTTCTTTTTTATAATATATGCTAATATAAAGAATATCATTTTTCATTTTTTTGTTTGCTGCTGATATATAGGAATATAAATAACTTTTGTAGGTTGACTTTGTATGTAGCAAGCTTGATTCTTTTGGATTTTCCATGTATATAATCAGCTAGTCTGAAATTGATGTCCCCTGTCTTACTTTCTCAATCCTTACACTTTTTTTCTTGCTTTATTGCATTGACTATGGCCTGTGATACAATGTGGAATAAAAGTGGTGATAGTGAGCATCCTTGCTTCATTCCCACTATCAGAAGGAAAGCTTTCACTGCTGCACCATTACCTATGGTGTTTACTATAGGTTTTGTAAGTAGCTTTTAGGAGATTAAGGAGTTTTCTTCTATTATTACTAGTTATCATGAATGGATGTTTAATTTTACCAAATAATTTTCTACAAAAACTGAAGTAATCATATGATTTCTTCCTTTCTTTTATTAATGTGGCTAATTATATAATTTGAGGTTTGACTAGTAATCCAACCTTGCATTACTGGAATAAACTTTACTTTGTGGTCATAATATATTACCCCTTCTATATATCTATGGGTTCAATTTTCTATTATTTTATTTAGGATATTTACATCTATGTTCATCAAAGAAATTTTCCTCCAATTTTCTTATAATGTACTGTCCTTATCAGGTTTTGACACCAATGGCATGTTGGCCTCATAAAACATTTTTCTATTCACCGGAATAGTTTTGTCAGATTAGTGTTATTTTTCTGTTTTAAACATTTGGAACCATTCACCTATAAAGCCATTTGACCCTAGAGTTTCCTTGTTTAAAGAAAAAAAAAAGTTGAAATGAAGATTCAATGTCTTTTTTTTTTTTTGAGACAGAGTCTCACTCTTTTGCCCGGGCTAGAGTGAGTGCCATGGCATCAGCCTAGCTCACAGCAACCTCAAACTCCAGGGCTCAAGTGATCCTTCTGCCTCAGCCTCCCGAGTAGCCGGGACTACAGGCATGCGCCACCATGCCCGGCTAATTTTTTCTATATATTTTTAGTTGGCCGATTAATTTCTTTCTAATTTTAGTAGAGGCGGGGTCTCGCTCTTGCTCAGGCTGGTCTTGAACTCCTGAGCTCAAACAATGCGCCTGTCTCGGCCTCCCAGAGTGCTAGCATTACAGGCGTGAGCCACCGCGCCCGGCCAATTCAATTTCTTTACTAGGTTTAGAACTATTCAGATTTTCGATTTCTTATTCGGACCATTTTGTTTTGTGTTTCAAGAAACTTTGTCTATTACATTTAAATGCTGCCTTTACTTGTGAAGAATATTTGTACTTTTTTCAGTTTCATTTGAAGTCAGCTATCAGTCCCACCATTGCTCCTTTTAAGGTAGTACATTGAATTTTCCTAACTGTTTTCAAGATTTTGTCCCTTGGTTTTCCTAAGTTTTATCATGTTGTGCCCATATCTAATTTTCTTTGTATTAATCCTATTTGGGCTTTCTCAAGCTTCTCAAATCTGTAGCCTCATGACTTCTATGAGTTTTGGAAAATTTTGAGCCATTATCTCGTAAAACACTGTTTGAGCCTGAATGAGGCTCTTTCTCCTTTCCTCCTTGGTTCTTATACAAATCTATTCCCTGTGTCTAATTTATGTCTTATGCTCATCTTTGTATCTTCTAGCTTTTTATTTTCTCCATGTGAACTACTTTGCAGTCCACTAATCCTCTCTTCTATAGTATCTAATTTGTGGCTAAAAAAATTTACTGAGTAATCAATTTCTATTATTTTTTAGTTCTAGAATTTCTATCTAGTCTCTTTTTATAGATACCAGTTCTCTGGTGAGATTCTCCATTTTATCATCTATTATCTTGAGCATATTAACTCATAGTTATCTTAAAATCAATTTCTAATAACACCAAATTCTGAATTACCTATGGTTTCTCTGTATTTTCTTTTTCTCTTGGTTTTCACAATCATTTGTCTTGTCTCCTAGCATACCTGGTAATTTAAAATTAAATAATGAACACCACAGATGCAAAATTGTAGAAGCTTTGGAATATACTCTCCTTTTCCAGAGAAGATTCAATTTTCTGTTACCAGGCAGATAGACTGGAGACGGATCATCCTGATCCAATCAGAATCATGTTGATTTGTGGATGGATTTCTTGCCTTTTTTTAAGTACACACCATCAGCCAAAGACATCTATTGTGAGTGGAAATTTTAGAGTACTAAATACATACAACAAATGAATTATAATTCAACGATGAATCAAGAGTTCATGGAACTTATAAAATGTAAGACTGGAAGTACTTTGAATAGTTCCCATATTATAGATGTTCTTCCATATAAATGTTTATATGAATTTTACCTTTCTTGGGATTTTTTTCCCCTCCAGTAATACTGCTCCCTCTATTTGCGGATATCTTCCAAATCCCTAGAAAATGCTCCCTGAACATGCGTACGGGCACGTGTGTACACTCTGTCTCAATTTACATTAGGGATTCAAGATGATGACCTAAAGAACAGGAGGTAGGAAGAAAGCAATTCCCCTTCCCAATGCTGCTTCTCAGCAACAACAGGTATCAGTAGAAAGCTTCAAGGCAAAATGGGAAGAAAAGAAAATAAGATGAAAAGTGATTCATTCTTTATCAACCTCATACCTCCAAAAAGGTATCAAATAAGTCTAAAATGAATAACTTTAGGGAAGTCATTTGCCTTACTACTTCTATGACGAAAGTCATACTTTAAATGAAATGGAGCAAGTACCCTCTTAGGAGCCTGCCTATTTCCCAAGCATGGAAATAAAGGAAAAATCTTGAGTCCCATCAAGGAAAATTCCAGGCACCCAGCTATCCTTAAAAAGTGAATGGGCAAACTAATGAAATGATAGTAATAATAATAGCCCTTCAAGCAAGCAGGAGTCATGAGGTTTTTTTGGTTCCCATGGAAACTAAAAGACAGCATCTTAACATATATTCTTGAGTTTTTTGTTTGTTTGTTTTTTTGTTTTTCAGAAATCCCCATCAGATAGAAAATGTAGATAAGGGGGAACTGAGAAATTAAAACTCTGATGATCATTCTTCGTTCTAAATTTCTCCCTGAGGGGCCTGGAGAGAGTCACATCCATCTTAACATTCCTTTCTACTAATCCAAGAATCTCTGAATCCATCTGTAGCCAATAGCCCCTCACTTCGGGATATGTAGCCTTTGGGGCCAGGCCAACGTACTGATTAACAATTTTGCCTGCAACTTCTGATTTCCTGAAATGTATCCCTACCTTTAAAAACTCTTGCTTATGAGCCATCAAGCAGTTAAGTGTTAACTGCCCATTCTCCTTCCATGGTGCCAATAAAAATGCCTCTTCTCTCGCTGTAACTCTCAGCTTCAGTGTCTGGCTTTGGTGTGCCAGTTTGGTTCAGTAACATAAGCATATAATATTATGACTGGCTTTTCCTTCCCTAAATGAATTTAGCTATTTCTGCTAAAAGAACAGAATTTTCCTTTCAAATTAGAAAAAGGTAAAAATCACTTCTGGCATTTGCATCTGTTAATGTAGTTTCCAAATGTTAAGATATTATTTAAATTTCCTATGGTCCTTAAACAAAGAAACAAAGAATAGATTTTGAAACTAAGCCTCCATAGATCCATTCAGGCCTAACAGATGATATAAACTTTCTATACACACCATGAGGACAGCACACTGTCTGTTACAGTCAATGATGTATTCTCTTATCTGGTATACAGTAGATGTCCAAAATAATATTTGTCGAATGAATCGTCACATCAATGAATTAAGGGAAAAGGAGACACTAACTGACATTGTGATATTATGATATAATAAAATATATTTATATAGTCAACAATTTTAGTACCTAGCACAGAACTCCTGAAACCCTTTGAATTTCCATAGTGACAGAGGTGAGAGGAGCATCTTTTGTTAATGGTAAGAAGATCCTTTCAAGTATACCTCAGTTTATGCTAATGAGGTAACTCTTGGAGGATGGGAGCTAGTTGCCAGAGAGCCAATCATGTGATTAGAGGGTTGAAACTTTCAGCCCCACCTCCTGACCTCCAGGAAAGGAAGAGCGATTGCCAATGACCAATGATTTAATCAATCATGCCTCTATAATAGGGCCTCCATAAAAACCCTAAATGAATGCAAAGAGCTTCCAGGTTGGTGAATACCTGGAGGTGCTGGTAGAATGGAGAGCCTGGAGAGGGCGTGGAAGTTCTGTGCCCCTCCCCCATGCCATGCCCTATGTACTTCTTCATCTGCTTATTCATCTGTATCCTTACAATATCCTGTATAATAAACTGATAAATACAAGTCAGTGTCTTCCCGAGTTGTGTGAGCAGTTATAGCAAATTATTCAGCCTGAGGAGGAGGGTCGTAGGAACCCCCAATTTATGGCCAGTCAGAAGTACAGGAAGCCCAGATTGCAATTGGCATCTGAAGTAGGGGGCAGTTTTGTGGCATGAGGCCTTAATCTGTGGGGTGTGTGCTAACCCTGGGTAGTTAGTATCAGAACTGAGTTAAATTGCATGATACCCAATTGGTGTCCGTGGAGAATTGCTTGGTGCAGAAAATCCACACATTGGGTGTCAGAAGTGTTTTGAGTAGTACAGAAAGCATTTCCTTTTAAACACATAAGTACCCTCCTTGCTTTTATTTATTTATCCTAAAAAGCATTCTTTTAAGCTACTTTTAAAATAATTTAATAACAAAACTGACATCAATTCATATTCTAATTTCTGTATAGTCTAACAGAAGTACCCTGAAGATGGAAATATAAACAAAAGCCCAAATTTGAGAATTTCTTCTTTTTCTCTGAATTTTAGGACTTTTTTTTTATTTCAGGATATTATGGGGGTAGAACTGACTTTTCATCTGTTGCCAGACATTGCTCCCTCATGTATTAAATCAATATGCTCTGGTGTGTTTGGAAATTAGCACATGAATAATGAAAAAGAAACATTACAGTTCAGTTCACCTTGTAAAGAAACCCACGTCTGCAATACGGCAACGTTTACAAAGGTCCTGGACAGGTACCTAACAGAATAGGTATTCAATAAATGGTGCTTGCCATTTTTAACGTCATCACATAGTGAGAGTCATTAATAAATACGCAATGCAAATACTACCCAGAAGAAAACATCAAATACCACTGAAGTATTAACAGAGACAAAAAGGGCTCTATAAGAGTGACAAACATCTAAAGGTTTTTGAATTCAGTAAAACAGCAGCATTGATTAACAATTGTGAAAATAGCAAGAAAAGGCTTCCCAGAGGCAACAAAGTATAAATCCAGTCTAGGAAGATGAGCAGGGGAGAGACAGAAAGACACCTGCAGAGAGGCCAGGCGTGGTGGCTCACACCTGTAATCCTAGCACTCTGGGAGGCCGAAGCAGGTGGATTGGTTGAGCTCAGGAGTTCAAGACCAGCCTGAGCAAGAGTGAGACCCCGTCTATACTAAAAAAAATAGAAAGAAATTATCTGGACAACTAAAAATATATAGAAAAAATTAGCCGGGCATGGTGGCGCATGCCTGTAGTCCCAGCTAATCGGGAGGCTGAGGCAGGAGCATCGCTTGAGCCCAGGAGTTTGAGGTTGCTGTGAGCTAGGCTAACACCAAGGCACTCACTCTAGCCAGGGCAACAGAGTGAGACTCTGTCTCAATAAAAAAAAAAAAAAAAAAAAAAGATACCTGCAGAGAACTGCAGCAAAGGAAACTGTATGTGCAAAAATAAAATGCAAGTATCCAGCTACACAGTGCACTCAAAGACCTCCAGTCTGTGGTGCCCAAGGCTAAGGGGTATGATGAAGGAAATAGAGTTGCCTAAGAGGTAAGAGGTACGTCATGGAAGGCCTTTATGTCACACAAAGGAATAAGAATGTAATTGGTAGTAAAGAGCTAAACGACTCTAGTCTAAGCTGATATTAACTGAGAAATAGGTAAACTATGACATCTGAGGCCTTGGGAGAAAACATCATCCTGGAATGACTGAAATCTACAGTCAAACTTATCTAACTCTCTAAACCTCAAAAAATTAAGACAGAAACAAATCCAAAATCATCTGTAAACATTAATGAAGAAACATTACAGAAGACATTTACAAACAACATTTTGAATCTCTGATATTCAGGGGGAAAAATTACATCCGGCTCCCATGTGTAAACATCCAGCAAACCTGACTTGATCCAGTGCTGTGTTTTCTCCTCCAAGCTAGTTCTTAAGAAAAAAAAATCTGTTTCATAAGATCACTACATTTGGTGACTGAATCCTGTGTTTTTTGTCTTTCTAGTCATAAAATTTTACTTCAAAACAATACCAGACATTTTTCTCATGTTTGGAAACACTTAAATTGTTCAATAAGTATTTATTCCATGCCTACTGTACGCCAGTTATCAGGTGGCTGGATACAAGAGAAGGAAAATGAAAGAATGAAACTCATTTCATTTTAAAAGTACCTACTACTTGTCTACTTGATTACTTGTCAGACACTATTCTAGGTGATTATAGCTCATTAATCCTTACCAAAATACTTGCCCCATTTATAGGTGAGGCCCCTAAAGTTCAGAGCCAGTAGGTAAAGGATCTAGAATGTAGACCCCAGTCTGACTTGAAAAGCCCATGTTCTTACCAGAATATTGTGAATGTAAACATAAATAAGACACAATCCCTGCCCTCACCAGTTTAGACTTGGGAGGAATACATGCTTCTTTATTCATTTAAACACAGTTCTCTTGACTAAAATATTCTCCTCTCCCCTGAATTGTCATTTGTCAAACTCTTCTTTCACACTGCAATTCAAATGTCAAAAATTGTAAGAAATTTTAATAAGCTCCCTTAGGCAGAGCTGTCCTCTCACCTCCACAGACCTCTGGCATCTCTGTGTTCAAGACGAAATATACTACATGGCAACATGGCTGCTCTGTTTACATATCTGCTTTCTACACTAGTCTGCAAGTTGATCAAGGGCAATCACAGTGTGTTAATCTTTGTATCCCCAGGACCTAGGCCAGTGACAGGTACAAAATAGCCAACCAGAAAATTCTGAATAAACAAATGGCTGGTGGAAATCATCCAAATAGACATGCTAATTTAAACTATGAAAGTACATAAAGGCCTATATGAAAAAGAATGTAAAGAAAGAAAAGAAGACTCAGGCCAGAAACTTGGGAAATATCTACAACTAGATAGAGAAAAGACAGGAATAAATAAGAAAGAACATAACAAAAAAAAGAAACAGAAGAAACAGAACTGGGCCACAGAGCCAGTGAGGGGTTATTATAAAGAAAATGGAAATCAATGGTCTTAAATCACTGTAGAAAGCTAAAGGAAAATGAAAACTAAGAAAACCACCCATAAAAATGAGTAGATCAGTAATGACCATGAAGAGAACAACCTTAGCAGAAACCTGGGGTAGAAACCAAACTCTAGAATCCAGACTACTGGTGAGAAATAGGAATTGTTCCCCAAAAATCTGGCCATAAAGGGAAAATAAATAGGAACAGGAAAGAAAAGTCTGCACAAAACAAGGATGGGTACCCTTAGAAAAATACACCCATGTGCCTGGCTTGAGAGTAAGCAAGCACCTTGATGATACAGAGTGAGACATAAGCTTATGTATCCACCAGAGAACTGACACTGTGCTCAGCACAAAGTGCCAAAGGTAGAAATTTAGGAGAAATAGCTAATATTGAAGATGACAAGAAACAACATTCAAAATATCAACAAGGTCAAAGGATAGATGGGAAAAAAGGTAAAAATTAAAGATATAAATGCAAAATCGTTTATCAATTTGTTTTATTTAACTAAAGAATGGATAAAATTTGTGTCTTAGTCCATTTTGTGCTACTATAACAAAATATTAATACTACAGACTGGGTAATTTATTAAACAGAAATTTATTCTCTTACAGTTCTGGAGGCTAAGAAATCCAAGATCAAGGCGCCAGCATCCAGCCTCTTGCTGTGTCTTCACGTGGTAGGAAAGTAGAAAGCAGAAAGGGCAAGAATGCGCAAAGCCACTCCCATAAGCCCTTTTTATAATGGCATTAATCCATGAGGGCTCCTCTCTCATAACCTAAACACCACCCAAAAGGCCCCACCTCCCAACAGTGTTGCATTTGGGATTAAGTTTCCAACACATGAATTTTGGAGAGTGCATTCAGACCATAGCAACCTGGCAGTATACAGAATCTATCTGAATAATTTTCGTATCTTTTGACCTAGTAATTCCACTTTAAGAATTTAACTTAAGAAAAAAAATCGTAAGACATAGAAAGTTACATAGACAAAGATGTTCTCCACAATATTAAATTTTTAAAAATTATAAATTGAAATGTCCTATAACATAGGAAGTTATTTAAAATACATAATATCCACTCAATGAAATATTATGTAGGCATTAAAAGTGATAATTTATTCATTCAAACACTGAGTGCATTACCTGTACCTAACACAATTATGTAATAAACTTTGATGTTTATGGTACATAAAAAGTTTACAATACTAAACTATATGTGTGTCTATGAGTATCACATAGTAGTATAAGAAATACATAACGATGACACAAAATGTTAATTGAACAAACAGTACTTGTGTTAGGTGATTAACACCAAACTATTTCTTAAACTATATTCAATAACGTACTATTTCTACCATAACAATAAAACAAACATAATAACAATAATAATAACCTCTTTCAACAATAGCAACCAAAACAACTTGGGCATATACAACTCTTAATAAGTGCCCACATATTTTTTAAAAGGGAACTTCTGATGCTCCAGAAGTAACTAATAAAACAATAAAGCAATGGGTCATTAATTCACAAGCTAGGAGATAGAGGAGTTCCATTTTGAAACGTCCAAAATAGTGAGTTGCATGCAAAAAGAAACAGACTAAACACCAAAGAACACAAGTAATTTTAGGGTTTATGTTGTGTATGTACTCACAAGACTAAGTCCTTTTGGATCTGAAAAGTTTGAGGACAGCATATTTTAGTAATCTACATTAAAAAAATCATTTTTGTTAAACATCGAGTCACCATATGACCCAATAACCCCACTCCTAGGCAAACACCCAAGAAAACTGAAAACATGTCCACATAAAAATCATGTACATGAATGTTCACAACAGCATTATTTATAACAGCCAGAAAGTAGAAACAACCCAAATGTCCATCAGTTGATTAAAGGATAGACAAAATGTGGCATATCCATACAATGGAATATTATTCAGCCATAAAAAGGAATGAAGTATTGATATATGCTACAACACAAAAGAACCTTGAAAACATTATGCTAAGTGAAGAAACCCTAACACAAAAAGGCAAATACTATATAATTACATTTATATAAAATGTCCAGAATAGAGAAATCCATAGAGATAGAAAATAAGTTAGCAGTTACCAGGGTCTAGGAGGAAGGGAAATAGGGACTGACTGCTTAATGCATAGAAGGAATCTTTTTGGGGTGATGAAAATGTTCTGGAATTAGATAGTGGTGATGGGTGTATAACATTGTGAATATACTAAAAACCATTGAACTGCACTGTACACTTTAAAACGATTTAAATGGTGAATTTTATGTTACATGAACTATATCTCAATTTTTAAAAATTTTAATCTCTTTTGGCATAATCTAACCATCTCTTATCAAAGAAAAGAAAATGTCAGAATGACATTATAAATAATAAATCAGGCCAGGCACAGTGGCTCACACCTATAATTCCAGCACTTTGGGAGGCTGAGGCAGGATGATCACTTGAGGCCAGGAGTTTGAGACAGATCTGGGCAACATAGTGAGACCCTCTCTCAACAAAAAAAAAATCTAAAAATTAGCCAGGCATGGTGGCATGTGCCTGTAGTCCTAGCTACTTGGGAGGCTGAGACAGGAGGATCATTTTAGCCCAGGAGTTTGAGGCTACAATGAGCTATGATTGCGCAACTGCACTCCAGCCTGGGTGACAGAGACCTTGTCTCTAAAAATAAATTATTTTAATAATGCATTTGCCTCCTTTATTACAAAACAATTTTTCTTTTTGATAAACCTCAAATATAGTCATTTAAACCATTTCAGACCGTTTTTCTTTAAATTTGCCTCTTCTAGTTCTTTACCCTTTGAGCTATAGAAAAAGCAGCTGTCTTCTTTTTCTTTTTAATCTTACCTGATACATCAGCATATGATATTATAGCAGCATAGGGCGAATGGAAAAATAGTAATGCTCAAGTTATTAGCAGTTGGTTTATCATTTGAAATCCTGTGCATTGAACAACTTTTTAATATTCTGTAAGTTTATTTTTCAAAAAGACCGAGGGTTGTGACACTATCCAGCTCATTTCTGCATTCGTCCAATGAGACTAGGTGCTATGGCTTGAATGTGTCCCCTCCAAAATTCAGGTGTTGCCAATATTAAAGTATTGGGAGGTAGGGCCTTTAAGAGGTGATTAGGTCATGAGGACTCCCCTCTCATGAATGGGATTAAGGCCCTCATAAAAGAGGCTTCGTGCAGCATTAGACCTACTTGCTGTTGCACCTTCTGCCATGTGAGGACACAGCACTCCTCCCCACCAGAGGATGCAGCCCTCACCTGGCAATTGAACCTGGGGGTGCCTTGATCTCTGACTTCCCAAAACAGTGGGAAAATAAATTTCTCTTCTTGATAAATCACCCAGTCTTAGATATTTTGTTACAGCAGTACAAAACAGACTCAGACACTGGGTCTTCAAGTTTGCAATCTGCCTTTGCCAATACCCAATGAGGAGGAGCCCCAAGAAAGCCGACAAGAACTTTTCTCTGGCTACTACTCTTCCCTTCATAATCTCTACTCCAGCTTTATTTAAAAAAAAAAAAAAAAAAAAAAAACTTAGAATTTAGAGCAGGTTAGGCTCTCCTTTCCATCAAGTCTTCCCTCCCCATTCTTCACATGGTTAACACTTACTTTCTGTCCAGACTTCATTTCTTCCCCAAACTCCTCTCCAGAAAGTGTTCACTGGCCCTCTGCAGGCTAGCTGGATATCCTCCCGCACACTCCCACAGCACCCAGGACTTTTTCTCTATCACTGCCCTTACCCACTCTGCATTGCTCCAGAAGACGGACTCTCTCAACCTGGGCTTCTCAAAAGAATTAGGCCCTTATATACATGGAGGCATCCATTACATGTAACAAAGTAACTTCTCTACTTTGCATACAGAAAGGCACTATTTAAGTACCATCCTTGGGAGAACTGAGCAGTCACTCAAGTCATTTTCCACATTCTCTGGTTTAGATGAAGAAGGGTATTCTGTCTATCATATTCCTTGCCATATTCCTAAGTTCTAACACAATGCCTGACTCCTTGTCAGTACTCAAGTTTGAAGGAATAGTTACGTGAGTGAACCAGTGTACTCCCTTGCTGACAGACTATATTCTAAACCATTTATCTCAATGACTCTTATTTTCTATGTTCCAGTCTCTTAGAAATCTCCTTGGTTCCCGACTCTGGACTCACTTCCTATTTATAGCACTACACTCATCCACTGAACTAGCCTTTGTCACCTGCCTCAAAGCACCAACTTTTAGCTGACCTACTACTGTCCTCCTCTACTACATCTTGTACCTCTGACAGTTTTTCCAGTGACACAAATGGTGTCAGTTTGGCACTTAAAAGGGACTGAGTAGAGAACTGCTTATCTTCCTTCTGATCACTGCAAACACCAATTCACGCTACCCACTGCTTAAGTTAATGGCAAAAAGGCCTGAGGAATAAAGGGACAGAGCCCAGAGACCCAAGGAGAAATTGAATGAGAAGCTGGAACAGCAGCAGTAAGGAAAGAGAGCCATGCAAGAAAGTTAAGGTGGACAATGTGCTCCCTATTAAATTTCCCCTGCTTCCAAAAAATATTTCTTAGACCACAATCTTCAGGATCCATTTCAAACCTGATCAAAAAGGATCTAAAACTATGGTAAATACATCTAGAATTCTTAATAAGCTGCAAGCTCAATGTCCATACACATTATTAATGAGAAAACTCCAAAAAACAAAACACAGAATCCAGTCAACTAATTCCCAAGAACTCATACAGATAGAGACTCCTTAACATTTTCCGATTTAAAATTGAAAGACTCAAGAACTACAATCTTCAATTACGGAGATGGAGTCAAAATGGTAAGACATTTTCCAGCAGAGTTTGCATGCTCTTTAGGGATAAGAACAAGGTGTCTGTGCCTAAGGCTCACAGGGTTCCTTAGTAGAGCAGGAGCAAGGTCCTTCACAAAGTCTAATTATGCTTCTAGAACAGGGGTTGGCAAACTACAGTTCACAGGGCAAAGCCAACTGTTTTTATAAATAAAGTTGTATTGAAACATCGCTGTGGTTATTCATTTACCTATTGTCGGTGGCTGCTTTCACACTGCATCAGCACAAGATAAGTTGTTACAGAACCCCACGGCCCACAGAACCTAAAACATTTACTATCTGGCCCTTTACAGAAAAGGCTTGCTGACTCCTGCTCTAGCAGATTCCCATGCTCCCCGAAATCACCATAAGGAGATCTGCCTCCTCTTGGCCAACTGTCCCCAGTCCATTTGCTCCTAAAACCTGATCTGGCTTTCTCTGGAGCTTGTTCTGTTTCTACCCATAGTTCCGTGCGCTATGATGTCAATTCACTCTTACTAGACATTCCCAATCTCTTCTAACATTACATGTAGTCCATTTTCAGTGCTCTGTTCTCAAATTCTAATTTTTGATCTGTGTTGGGATATTTCTAATTAAATTTTAAGTACATTTGGTATAGATCAGAAATTTTTCACAAAGATAGACTACTTGAGCAAAACTCTCTATCTCAAGCTCTGCCCCTAGGAAACCCAACTAAACACACCATATTTAAGGAAAGTTTCTCTCATATCAAAATAACGATCATCTGTCTGTCTCTTATTCTTAAATCACTACCCTTTCTCAGTCTCCTTCATGCACTCCTTCACTCACGGTGGTTTGGCTTCTGCCTTTTCTACCCCACTAAAATTGCTCTGATCAATGTCACAGATGGCTCCATATTAGTCAAATCTAACTTCTCAGGAAAACTTCTCACTAGAGCAGCATGGTACTTCCTCCTCCTCCTTCAAATGCCCCCTTGTCTTGGTTCCTGGCATAACATTCTCTCCTGGTGTTCCTCCTTTCTCTCTGGCCACAACTTCTCAGTGTCCTTTACCGGATCCTCTTCCTGTGCATATCCATTAAGTTTCGGTGTTCCTCAAGCTCCATCCTCAGGTGGTCTTCTTTTATCTCTCCATAAAACACCAATTTATTCAAGTGCCACGGAGGTCACCCAAATCTCTACGTGTGGCCAAGATCTCACTCCTGAGCTCCAAATCCTAGTATCTAAAAGCCTTCTTGCTTTGTATACTTATATGCCCCAAGGCATCTAAAACTCAACGTGTCCAAACAAACTCATTATCCTACCCTAACCTCTGTTCCTGTTCCCCTTCCAAGATTCTATCTTGGCAAAGTGAGCTACCATCCCCTCAATTACCTGAGCTCAAAATCTAAAAGTCATCCTAGCTTCTTCCCTCTCCCTTACCTCCTACATCCAATCATCATGTTCTACCTTATTAAACAGTCTTAAATGCATCCCCTCCTTGCATTCCACATGGCCACTGTGACTTTATCACCTCTCACTGAGACTCTTAATACCTAACTTTCTTGTCAATCTCCCACTAATTTTCCTTTAAATCCTCCTCCCCTACCACCAGAATATTTATTATTTTTTTTTTATTGTTTGTTGTTTATAGGGGTACAGGTGTTTAGGTTAC
>RJWJ010014825.1:0-37229 GCA_004363605.1 Indri indri | reverse complement strand
GTTTATAAAGGGCAGGCAGGAAGTGCGGCCGCAGGCCAACAGCTGTGGGGAGAGCCCAGGACCCTGGAGAGGATACGGCCTGGGCTCGCAGCTACTGCTGTGGATTCTCTCACTCTTCCATCCCTTTCTTCACTGAATCCTGGAAGAGTTTAACCTGCATCATGACTGCTCCTCATGCTGCATCTCAAGGGACTTTACTGCAACACAAACCTGGCCATGTCACTTACCTTCGACGGGTCACCATAGTGGCAGGAGAACAATAAAAACAATGATAATGACAACTGCTACTACAGTCAATCCATGTTGAGCAATCACTGTGTTATAGGCCTCTTGCTAACTGGTTCCATTGATTATCCAGCGATATTTTCAGGAAGGTATTCCCATTTCACAGGTAAGAAAATTTGAGGGCTAGAACAGTTAACTAACTGGGCCAAGTTTTATATAAACTTGTCATACACAAGGAAATGGCATTATCGGGAGTCCAAATTCTTAGCCACTGGGCTAAACTGTCAAGCTCTATGTACACAGCAGATCAAGGCAAACTATTGCATATCCGCTCCCTTAGTGAGGGCAATGACTTGCTGTGGTCACCCTGTGGTTGTAAATGGTAGTGACGGGCTCGAAGGCCCACTCTGTCTGATCCCAGAGTTAACTCCCTGACCACCCCCACTGCTGTCTCCTCTGCATAGTAAATAATGGACATAAACATTCTTTGTAAAGCAACATAAATACAGAAGACTCAAATACTTCATGGTCCTCTGGGATCTTTCTTAACCTGGAGGAAGAAAATCTATAATGCATCATTTATCCAGAAATAAAAATAGAAAAATATTACATCGCAGATTAGACTTTAGAAAAAGATATGGCTTTATATTTCAATATATATCCAACATTTATTGGGCAACTGTTATCTGATAGATGCATTCATATACAGCATACACACACACACACACACCACACACACACACACACACACACACACACACACACACACACATGCACAGGGTTTACCTCACTTATATTAGGCAAAGCTTCATTCCCATTGTTCAGATGAGAAAGTTGAGCCTCATAGAGACATAAAGTGACTTGTCTGAGGTCCCATGGCTAATAAGTGGTGGAGCTGAGACAAACACAAGTCTCCAGTTACAAAAGCTCCAACATCTGGCAGGTGCAAAGGCTTTGAGTGGGTGGCTTCCCCACCCACCCCCCTCCCACAGAGTCCAAACACCCTGAGGGCTGTTGAGAGCATCCAACCTCCCTCTAGATTTCCTCCCTCACTCCCGCCTTGTCCCCTGTGTTCACACTGTCTTCCTGCTGCAGCCCCTCCCTCTGCCTAACGTGCAGCTGCTAACACTTCATTGTGGACCCATGAGGGCAGACCAAGTCCGAAAGCAGAGAGGCTTTGACATGTTCACGTTACTCTGGTTGGAAGAATGACTTGTGAAAACACACCACAGAGTGCAAAGAGCACAGGTTTGGGGGTGGAAGAGCCCAGGTGGTTATCATTGCTCCAAATTTCCTAAGCTGTTTAGCTTTGGGCAAGTGACTCTCAATCAAGTCTTTTTAAGATGCATTTGAAGACCCTTTCCTTGCCTTAGGTGGCTCCTTTTTATTTCCTAGGACCACGTGGGAGCCAACCCTTTTTTCTGGACTGTGCTGGAAAAGGCTGCAGAAACATATTCATGCCCTCAGGGCTCCTTCCCCTTTACCAGGCTCAAAAACTGAGCCCCGTAAATGGCCTAATCCTACAGTGCGCTGTGCATGTGGCCAGTCTGAACTTGCTGATGGAGTGAACTTTCATTCAGTTAGTCCAGCAAAAGGCTCAGGGATGGGGTTGGCCAGCACAGCAGTTACCAGTTCAGGCTCTGGCTCCAATTACCAGGGTTCAACCCCCAGCTCTACTACTTGCTCATTCCTTATCTCAAGCAAAGAATTAAACTTTGAGCTTCAGCGCCCACATCTACAAAATACGCATCTTAATATTGCCTACCATATTGGGCTATTGTGAAGACTAAATGAATTAAAACATACAAGGCACTTTGAATGATTCCTGGCACACATGAAGTGCTCTGATAAATGCTAGCAATCTATTAGGGAATTGCACCTTCTTCAGCTGGGCTCACGTGCTTGGAGATAGGAGATCGTTACCTACATTTTCACATACACCCATTATGTGATGGCAAAGTATTCAACCTTCCTTATGCATTGTCTGGTATTTATTTACTAAGCTATACTCCTGTCTCTTGGGCTTTGTTTCCTCTGAATATCAAAGATCTCCTTCAGGTCCTAACCAGCTCTTGCTTAGATCCTGCCCTCCTGCACTCAAATTCCTGCCCTATCACTGTGAGGCTGTGCAACCTTAGGCAAGTTACTTAATCCCTCTGAACTTAAGTTTACTCATATGTATTATAAAATTAGGCATAATAATAGTTCCTTCCCCACTGAGGTTAAATAAGAACATATATGAAAAGCACTTAGTAAAATACTCTGTACTTAATATGAACTCAATTAAAGGAAGTTATACTTGATATTATTTAGTCTCCCAATTTCAGTTTGCACATTCTCCAAAATTAATGATGCAATATTGATCCTAAAGACAAATCAGGGTGCAAAAGCCACAAAAGAAAATATTGACAAATATCCAAATGAAAATCAATCCAGTATTGGATTGCGATGCATCTTTCCTTTATTTCCTTTCTAAATCTTTAAAATAAAACTCACTCGAGGGACAGATCCAGTAGTTACTTTCCCAGAGCTGGTCTTTCCACACACACACTAGCACTTGAGTGGTTGCTTCACGGAGACCCAGGAATAAATGGAAGTGTCTTCTCCCTGTTCTGCATAAAGCAGGCCTCCTCTTCAACAGCTTGGGCTACAGACTGTGGTGATGTTCCTTGTACCAAATGTGCTGCAGAGAAAATGTAGTGCAAGTTTCTGTGGCACAGAAAGCACAGGCTTTGAGTGCACAGGGGAGAAGAGTCCCCTCCGGGAGCCACTCCGTCACCCCTACTTCCACTCTGGGGTATTAGACAGTAACGCACAAATTCTGCATCTAATGGTTAAGCTGACTCTGTGAGTCCTACCACCTCTGAACTCCCTGGCATCAGACAGCAGTGCCCACCCTGTGGCTGTCACCCTGGGAGGAAGGACAGGAGGTACCCCAGCCTCATGAAGAAACATTCCACTCCTGGGGTTGGGGGAAAGGTGAGGTAGGAGTTTTTCTATTCCAGATGAGTTTATGGAGGGCTCCTCACCTCAGAGTGACAACTTTCCTCTTCCCAGTAATTACAAAACTGGACTAAAGAGGTTGGCAACTGGAATTCACTATGTGATTGGGTTAAGTCAGTTTCAACAAATATTTTTGGAGTACTAGGATGCCAGGCCTTGGAGAAATGGAGACATGGAGGACACAGTCTCTGCCCTCGGGGAGTTCAGAATTTAATAAAGCTGACGGACATACAAAAAGGAGATCAAAATTCAGTGTTGCATGTGATCTTCAGATAATTTACATGAAGATTTACAAGATTCCCCTTTGCCAGCCTGTGAACCCACTGTGGCAGATTGCCTTGGAGCTTTCTAGAAATACAGATGCTCAGACCATATCCCTGGATTCTAGTCAGTGGGTCTGAGCAGGGCCAAGGGGATCTGCAGGTTTCAACTCCCCAGGTGATTGTCACATGTAGTCAGAGTAATTAGCTGGCTGGGGGTCATCCTTGTTTCCTTCCCTTGTCACGTAGTCCACAAGAAATTCATCAGCGAGTCCTGTTGTTTCTTCCATTGAAACATCTTCAGGGTTTGGCCCCATACCATCCCCTGCACAATTACCACTGTGGTCCAAGCCAAAGTGAAAATTCAAGGAGATTTTTAGAAGAGGCCTCTAGCTTGTCTCTGCAAGCCCATCCTTGCCACACCACAGTCTGTTCTTGTCACAGCCGCCAGCATGACCTTGAAACGTGCCTGGTAGGTCATGTCTCCCCAGTGCTCAGAGCCCTCCAGGGCATTCCCATCTCATGAAGAGGAAAGCCAATCTTATCATGGCTGCGAGACCCCACATGATCTGGCTCTTCATGACCTTTCAGAGCCCACCTCTGGCAGGTGCCCCCACTCTCCTGCAAGTCCCTCTGCTCCAGCCGCAGTGGGCCTCATATTGGGCTGGAGCGGGCTTCTCGCTTCTCTTGCCTCAGAGCCTTTGCACTTTCTATTCCCTCTGCCTAGAATGCTTTTCCCAAATATACTTGCTTCCTCACTTCTTTCAGGTCTTTGCTCAAATGTCTTCTTATGGGAAAGGCCTTCTCTGAACTCCCTATAAATTAGTGGCCCCACACCTACGCCAACACCTTTCATCCTCTCTTATTGCTGTATCTTTCTTCACAGCATTTATCACACATACAACACCACCATGTGTTAAATATTCCTTGGTTCTCTTGTTATTTCCCATCTCCCACCACGAGAATGAGAGCAGGACTTTATCTGCTTTGCACACTGCCAGTTCATAAAACTGTGCTGGACACATAGAACTTATTCCATAAATACTTTTAAATTAATTAATAGAAGTGAGAGGTTAGGAAGGCTTCTCAAAAGTAGTTTACAAATGTATAAGAGCAGGAGAAAAATTGATTAACAAATATTCTTAAGTGTCCCACATCTAACATATCAACTCTGGGTCGGAGGGGGCTTATAGATAGGGTGGGAGGGGATTCCTGCAGAGCTATAGGTTGAAGTGATTACAAAATACAACCAATCTCAACAGTTGTAGCATATATACTCACCCCTGCATGGGCACAGATCCGCTGCTGCCACAATGGAATAGTATTTCCTTCATAACATTTAGTAAAAATTATTAATAATAATAATACTAATTGAGCAAGTCAGGTATTTTTATGTACTTATTTGATACTAAAATGTGAAACCTCTTTTGAAGTTATTTGTGAGGTCAATTACTGACCAAGAATCAAGAGTCAACATACGCATAGTCTCGTTCTGGATTCTGTTTTTCTCCATTGGTCCTGGACCTCAATTTTGCTTCTTCTGCCTCCATGAGTTTTGAACATTCTGCTCTGTTTCGCAGACTCTCGGTCACCTCCTTTGGCATCTGCAAATGCTCTGAGGAAGGAAGAAGCCCCTAATGCTGGGCTCGCCATCTGACTAGTATGTTAGATACTTGTAGATCTTGACACTTCAGGGTTCTTACTGCTTTGTTAGATCTTAACAAGTGACTTTGTTTGCATAACTTATTCTTCCTATTTCAATATACATACAGACACATATTTACACATGTGCATGCACATATATGTGCAAATATATATGTATTTCCTTTTTTATATATGCATACATAAATATTTCCTTTTATTTTTAAGCATTGGGATCACATTGAATTTATAGATTTGTATGTAAATAAAGTTTAAGATATCACATTTTACTTAATGTATCAGAGATTTGCTCATGTCATTAAATATTTCTAAATGCAATCTTATATATCCTTGATTATGTCTTCAAACAAATTATTTTTGTTTCATTCTCTTTCCTTTCCTTCTGAGAATTCTATTATATGTATGTTAGGCCTTTTAATACTGTCACATAAGTCACTAAAGCCTTTTTTTTTTAATCTTTTTTACCTTTTTCTTCCAAATGGGTATTTTCTATCGAAGTATTTTTAAGTTTATTGATTCTTTCTTCTGTTGTCTTCATTGTGCTCTTAATGTCATCCGGTGAATGATTTTGTTTCAGATATTGTGTTTTTCTGTTTTAGAATTTTCATTTTTTGTGGTTTCTATTGTCTGCTCATTTCACGTCTTTTCATTCATTGATAGAATATTTACTTTTATAACACTGAGGAAAGTTGTCGGAGCTACTATAATTTTGGCTTGCTAATTCCAACATCTGGGTCAGATTAGAATAGGTGTCTGTTGGTTTTCTTTTCTCTTCGGAATGAGTCACATTTTCATGTTTATTTCTATGTCACATAATCTTATACTAAGTTCAAGACATTGTAAATGCTATGTGGTTAAGACTCTGGATTCTCTTACATTCCTTTGGAAATAGTGATTATTATTTTGTTTTATTTTAGCTGGTGATTGACTTGGTTATAATCAAATGAAAGTCTTTGTGTTTCAAATTGCAGTTCAAATGTCAGTCCAGTTCTTTTATCCTTAACTCACTCGCTTGCTGCCTGCTCTGTGCATGCGTGGTGCAGGGAAGAGACTATATAAGAATTTCAGGTTCCCCCTCACTACTCCTCTTCTTTTTTAGAATTCTCCCCTCACTTTTCAGAAGCCATAGTTGTCCAAAACTCTGTTTCTTTGGGCCACCTGAGTTTTCTACTGGAGTTTTAGCTCACAATATGTACCAACTGTGGCCTTCCCTTCAGGCTAAAGCCATAAAAGTAAAGATATTTACACTACGCTATTCCCTTTTCCCATGTGTTGACTCCCTTCCAGAATCTACCTGCTTTTCCTCACTGGAGAGTAATTTGGAAGGGAGAAAATGTGAAAATAGGAAGCCTAATTTAAGGTTCCAGCAAGGAGATTTTGATGTACAGGAATAGAATAATGGAAATGGAGGTCAAAAGCAGTAGACAAATGTAGTATCTTTTCCCGAGTTAGAAATAAAACTTGAATTCTACCCAAGAGGACCTGAAAACACCAAAGTCAAAAATACAATAGCCGATGTGCTCAAAGACAAGGGTATTCAATGGATGCCTTCCCTGAATCTTATTAGTCCATTATCCTTTTTCCCACCTGATTCACTAGCCCTTTGAATGGAAAAAATTTAGCCACTGAAGGGGAAAAGGGTAAAGTGAGGAAGAGAGAAGCCAACCATACCCCCACTTTTTTACTTTGGATTTCCAATCCACATTGGGAAGGAAGAAACTACATTGGATAGAATGGTCAGGGAAGGCCTCTCTGAGGAGATGACATCTGATTCAAGATCTGAATGAAGGGCATAGTCCTATTAACATGCTATTGATGATTTGGATTACTACACTAAGATTTATCTTTGAAATTTTTTTTCTTTTTTGCCTCTAAACAGCTCTTGTTTTAACCACCTGACCAGACTGTGTTTGTTTTAGGTTGTGGCCCAGGCAGTGTTATTCATGTGCATGAACACAGCTGGAATCTTCATCAGTTACCTGTCAGACCGGGCCCAGCGCCAAGCCTTCCTGGAGACGCGGAGGTGTGTGGAGGCCAGGCTGCGCCTGGAGACAGAGAACCAAAGACAGGTACCATTTGGAAGGCCATGTATTCCAGTTATCATCTGGACAGTCTCTGAATGATATGGAGATTTTTTTTTTCCTCCCAAACATAGCCCGATTTGCAAGTGTTCTCTGAAAGTTTGCGTCACAGGATTCTAGAGTCTAAAATAGTCAAGTTAGACTTACAGCTCAAAGTGAGTTGGTCTGATTTTCCACACTCAATTAATTGTTCCCCACAAGAAATAAAAGGATTGCAGTCACAAAGTGATTTTCTGACAATTTTGACTGACATCTATGTTTGGGAACAAAGTCATGAGTCCTAAACATCATCACACTCTCACCTTTGACTCTCCTTCTTTAAAACTGTAAATGATATCTCAGATAATTTTTTTTACTGCATAGCAATTCATATTACAGTAAGCTCTTACAAGAATCTTGCACATCTAGTCCCTAATATCTCATCCTGATTTTTAGAAGATATGTTGTACACAATAAATTCTATGGATATGATGCCAATTCCAGAATAAGGGATATAGTAGGAAAAGCAAGTCAGATTGGGATGTGGGCAATGATTTTCAGTTTGGAGAGGTTTAAATAAAGGAGTTTCTAGGATTTCTGGATTGGATGGATGCTACAGGGCCTTAAAAAATAGCTTCGACCTCAGATAATATGTTTCTCCAAAATGAAATTAGCTTTCAAAGGATAAAGATTTGCCCTTATTAAAGCTATTCATATATTCAAAATCTATGCATACCTTTGCCTCTGAAAACAATTTTCAAAGAGGAATATCAGCAATGTGCTGAAAATTGGTTTTAGAATCAAAATATAGTATTCCAAGATCATATGCTGTTAAGAATTCTACACTCAATAAATATATTAGTTCTATTATATCAGGCTCTTTTTTTCCTACAATTATGTCTTGTTTTATGTCATATAACATACTTGTTATTTTAAGCTTTATGCAATAATAGTTTGGAAAATTATAAAGAAAGTAGCTGTGAAAGACTCAACATTTTCTTTGTGACTACTTTGATCAAATCATTGGGAAAACATGAATCTTTGAAGTGGGTGAAGTGAGGTTTGTGTGATCATGGATGGGCAGTCAGGTAGGGTGCAACTGCCAAGACTCAATTCCCACCCCCATATGCTGTCACCAGGGGCAGAGAGGAAACTCAAATTTCCAGATCCTTCCTTGACTTCACAGGATTCCGAATAGGGAATTTCTGAGTTAATGTCTAAAATAATTATAGTTAATAGTTTTATTGCACTTTCTCTGAATAGCTCTTGGAATAATTTAGAAAAATAACTTTAAGAAAGAAAGCACCTTATACAATAAACATGAGTCTCTCCCAGGACTATGTATTATGTTTCTGTGCAAAACGGAGCAGTTGGCAGACTGGCACGTCACTCTTTCCATGGGATCTGTGCCAATTCAAAGAATGCTGCCATATTAATAATTTATTCAACTGTTATTGATGCTGTATCACAACAAGAGCTGCAATTGTGGATGAATTGTCTGGAATGTCTCTTATTTAGGGTTTATGAAACATTGGAGACACTGAAAATTATTGCTTTATCATATCTGTAAGACATTTCTTCTTTTCCCATCCTTCAAGTTGGATGTCTTAGACTCGCTGTGATCTAGTAATCTAACATAGTGGAAGGATCTTTCGCCATCCTCATTAATCTTTTTTTTTTTTAAAGTTGATAGAAGAAGGAAGAAAATAATAATATATAGAGGTGAGAACAAGTTACAACTAGAATGTCATGCAAAGACCACTAGGGTTTGTGCCATGGCTCTTATTATAATACTTCTTAGTTGGGCCACTTAAGCCACATAACTCTCAGCCCCAGTTTCCTCATCTGTATATGGGCCAATATCTTTGTATTCAGCATTACATTTGCCTCAAATGAGATAATGTGTATGAAGCAATACAAAATTATAAGTCAGCCTCATTTTTTCATGGATAAAATACAAGAAAAGACTATTTTTTGTGGAAGGCTCTTTGTTCTAAGGATTGAGTGAAATATACTGTAGGCTTCTCATAGTCCTATGTTCACAACTAGGATAAAGTACTTCTGACATATTGACCACCCCTCCTTCCCCCAGGGGCAGTAGCTGAGATAGCTAGCTCTGTATCATTCAGTGCTAAAGTTACTTTCCATTGGCATTTGATCTCTGCTCAGGTTTCCATTATCCCTGAGAACTTCCTCTGTGGTAGATGGGCAGTGTAGTCTGGCAGAGAAGACACAGGCTTTCAAATGAGACTGCCCTGGATTTGAAATCTTTGCTTGGTTACTATTTTAGTGAGCTTGAGCAACCTCTGAGTCTTAGTTTCTCCATCTACAGTAAGGGGATAATAATGTCCTTCCTGAAAAATCTCCTTAATGGTTAGAAATGTTGTGTGCAATGTCCTTGCAACTCAGCAAGAGTTTCTACTAGCATTATTATGCGTATTGATTTATATAAGTCAGTCAACATAGTTCAGTTCCAAGAAGACTCATTGGAGAATACATTATGGATTGGCTTGTCTGGGTTGAAATAACTTAGGGCAATTTATATGGAGGTAATTTAGGATAGTGGTTCTCCTTAGATATATAGGAGTTCAGGTATACAACCAGAACTCATCGTTAGGTTCCATCCATATCTTTTAAAATATCATGTGTCATTAACAAATGCATTCCCGTTTATCTCTTATCAGAGCTAATTATAATGCCATAACTGTTAAAAATTCTATACTCTGTGAAGGAGACACTATTAGGGCCCAAGTTACAGCAGGAGGTTTTCCTTGAATAATTATCCCAAAAAAGAGTAACGGCAATTATTTTGCATTATAAATGCAGAGTCAAAGAGATCATATTCCACAGAAATGATCAAGTTTTGTGGGATTCTTCAAGCACTGGCTTATCCTATGGCAGGTTACGAAGAAAACATTTAAACGACTTAATTTGTTCGACCGTGAATTAATTTACTTTTTGAGGGTCTCTTATGTGCCTGGAGCCCTGCTGGGAATTAGGAATATAATAGTGATGAACAATCAGTTCCTGGCCTTAAAGAGTTTACCAGGTGTGGAGGGAGATGGATGACTACACAGACACATGTGGAAATAGCGTACGGATCAAACCTAAACTGAAGGCTTATAGAAGGCTACCTACACAAGAAGTGTTGCCTGAGCTGACAAGTGAATAGGATTTAGCCCAGTGTAGAAGCAGTGAAGAGTACCAAAGAAAGGGCAAAAACACATGCAAACATCTTGAAAGATGAAAGAACATAGTTTGTTGGAGAAATTATGAGCACTCCCATGATCATTCATTCATTTATTCAACTATCTATCAACCCACTCTGTAGATACAGAAACAAATAAGTCTCTGGATTGGCCCTGTAGGTAGAACTTTAATTATTGGAAGAGAGGGAAGAAATTAGGGAAGATACTAATGACAAGATATATATTTATATGGTCTATTGAAGGACAGCAATGCTGAGCAGTAGGTTTTCTCTGATACTCTCTGGTAAATTGTATACTTCCTCAGTGGGACACTACTACTTCCCTTCAATAAAAAAATATATATATATTTATTGACTGTTAGCTGTGCACCAGCCATTGTTCAAAGTGCTGCGTGCACCAAAGTGAAGAAAGTCTGTTATAGATCTCTATTACGGCATGCCACACTGGATCTCAATCATGGCATGCTGTTTGTTAGGATGAACTGTGAGCCCCTGAAGGATGCTCTGGCTCATTCATTCCTCTACATGTCTAATCTAGCATTGTCTGAAAACCAGTGTGGAATGTATGGCTATAAAGTGACTGGGATCATCAATATTTAATGGTGGTTACTAATTGCTTTTCCAAAGAAAAATTATCAAGCAGTAGCCAGAAGGTAAGTGGCGCATGAACCAGGCTTCCTCTTGCTTGGTTGGTCGCATGGCATAATAAGATGCTTGAGGTCCTGGAAAACAGGCTTGTTCCTCAAATAATCTGCATGGATTTTGAGATCAAGAGCAAGCAGGCAGGAGAGATCAGCAAATGTTAAAACCCTTTGCTCGATGTCTCTTCTAAGCTAGGTTTTTAATGAAGCTTTTTGAAGGTTATTCTGAACTTTACATCTTGCTTCTTAGTAGCTGTCACAATGTCAAGCAGAAATTATTGAAGGGCTCAAATGCTGACATTTTTAATTTAGATGATTAGTTGCAAGAGGTGGAACACATAGTGACCCTTTCCTTGAGGAAGATGAGAGCTTTGTCTTTTTTTTAATTACCAATTGCAACTAGCATGGAGCATAATAATCACCTTCTATCTTGACTCTTGGTCTCCAGCTTCTCTCTCCACAATTTGTTCTTCCTCCCCAAAGCCTGGCCTGGTTCAGAACCAGTACAGGGTAGGGGTTGAGAGCAAACCCTGCAGTAAGTGGGAGATCTGGGTTCCAATCTCACTTCCTGTGCTTCCCAGCTGTGGGATCTTAGGCAAAATGCTCCCCCTCTGGACACCTTGATTTTGTGGATGTCAGATGAGCATAATGACTACACCTTCCTCCAAGGGTGGCGAGGAGTAAGAATGCACAGTTCCTAGCCCAGGGCAGAACATGTTCTCAAGGGATATTAGAGCAGATGCTGTGATGATGATGATACTGCTGTCACTCATCTCTGCAGGAAAACCCTCCAGTGGTCATGTTCCCTCCAAGATAAAATCCAACTCCCCATGCATGGCCCAACAGGACCTAGTTCCTGTTCTCTCTCCAGATCCTTCCCTACCCCTCACCTCTCACCCTCTACCAGACGATCATCAGCTCCCTGAACTGCTATTTCACCGCCTTGCACCATGTGGTTCTTTCAGCCTAGGAAGTCCACTTCCTTCCTAATGTGTCTCTACCCTTCTGCCTCAGCATCTCTTCCCCGACAAGGCTTGCCTTTGCCTTCCAGGCAGCGTTGAAAGACTTTTTTGTGCTCCCAGCATGCCATGAAAGTTAAGTCTATTAGGGAATAATTCATACTTTATGACATTTACGAATCTGCATTTCTCTCTCCAGGACCACTTAAGATAAGTTAAAGGCAGCTACTCTATGTAATTCATCTGATTCTTTGGTATTTATCTAGCATAGCAGCTGAAATATAGTATCTTCTGATTAATATTTATTTAACTGAACTATATTGAATTCAGACTTTGGCTCCTGGCTTCACTTCCATTCACATGAATGCTGTGATAATGCTCCTGTGTAAAATAAAGAGACCTGTGTCCATTGTGACCAAAGCTAAAACCGTGCTGGAGAAAGCACTTTTACCCAATTTAGTGGAGGTTGGGATAGGCTGAACACACATCTTAAACAGACCTGCTAGGGGAATTTTCCATCTGGAATCTACATCTTGAAGCATCTCTCTTTGGGAGCTAGATTCTAATTATTGTAGTTTTTGTAATCCCACTTCTCCTCCCAAATGATCCAAATGGCCCATATTTATTTTAAATATTAAAATGAATTAATTGTTTTTCTTTCAGCTTGGAGGATTGCATAAATCTCCTTATGGTAATCATGGCATTTTGAGGTGTCTCAGAAGCTCTGGGGGCACTAGAATAAAGTTTCTGATGATACCATATGTTGCAGCAGCGGGAAGATTATTTTTAAATGCAGCAGATGTTTTAGCTGTATTAAAGCAATTCCATTAAACTTAAATATCTTTGTTAGACAATATTGGTGTAAGCTGGTTGTTTGGACAATAGAAAAAGCTGGGTTTCTGACTGAGTTCTGTGTTGGCTGATTTGATGCATGTTGGTGCCTTATAGCATTTAGGGGATTTTTTTTTAATTACCTATACTGTTAACTAGTAAGGCAGAGATTTGTCATTTGTTCATTTATTCATTCATTTAAGGAAGAATCAATGTTGACTTCAAAGTGGTAGAACCTCAAAATATTTGTTCTTTATGCTCCAACTGGATGAGTCTTCTCATTATACTCCAAAAACCTCTTCAGCCTCCTACCATTAGGTCATTTTTCTTCTATTCTCCGTCTCTTACATTCAAGGCCACCCATGGACCACCTGTCATGTTCAACCTTGTCTGTTATTAACCTATTTCATTTTTACTATTCTTTAATTTATACTGGAATATTCACTGTTTCCTACAAATTCTTCTTACCTTACTACACTCATGCCTTTGTTTATGCCTTTCTCCCTACCTGGTACAACCTTCCTTTCATCCCTCAACCTTATCTACCCTTCAAAGCTGAGCTCAAATGTCACCTTCTCCACAGAGACCCTCCGGATGCCCCCAGCTGTGATTTCCATGAGAGTTTCATTTGTACATGTCCTTATGGAATTAATCTCTTTCTACATTCTGCTTTGCCCTTGCCTTATTTTCGCTTCTACATTATGAGCTCTTTCAGATTGGGTGTATGTTTAATTTGTTTTCTTCACAATAGCTATGCATCCAGAAGGGAAAAACCCAAGCTGGGAGGAAAAACAGAGACAATAAACACGTAACAGCTACTACTAACTGTGCTTCCCAGATATTTGTCCACCAGGAAATATTTGTGAATATGTGGATTTGAGAAATTCTCTCCTCTTGCAATATGATCTCTGTGCTTGACAGTTGAGAAATTTGTTCAACTTCTTCTATCTACCAGTCTAACATCGCCTTCTATTATTCCTTTACATGAACGACTTCAGCCTGGATAGAGTGTTGCCAGAACAAAACTTTAGAAATTAAATTTCACTTAGAGGCATCTTCTTGATCATCTTAATTTTTACAAGCTTCCATTCCTCTATGTTCCATTTTTTTTTCATAGCTTCATTTTATCTCTCTTCATAGTTTCACTTTTATTCCTTTCATATGTTCTTGGGGAAAAAAGTAAAATGTTATTCTCATTATTATCCTCCCCCAATATATAATGCTCTACAACTACACGGTCCAACACTGGACACTTCCTGTGATGATGGCAATGTCCTGCATCTGTGTTATCCAAAAGCCAATAACCACCGAAGTCTATTGATCAGCATGTGAAATGTGGTCATTGTGATCGAGGGATTAGATTTAAATAGCCATATGTAGCTAGTGGTTCCATATTAGGCAGCACATCTCTATATTGAGACTTTTCCACACGACCATATTAGTTAAATCCATGTGCAAATAACAATAAGCACTTCCTACTCACTTAAGGAAAAAGATAGGGGGAAATTCATTGTCAGGTTGCAAGGGAATATCAAAAAAATTTTAGAGGGTGAAATAATTCAGGGCCCAGGAAGAGCCCAGAACCAGAAAACCGAGAGGCACCAGAAATCCAGGGAGCTTTCTGTCCATCTGTGATTCTTTCTCTGCATCTGCTTTGTTCCCTCCCTCTCTCCAAACCAGCCTTCTCTGCTACTCAGGCTGCGTGGTGGCAAATGGCTGGCATACGAAGTCTTGAAAGTTTACATTTACTTTGGGCTCTACCCTGGAAGAAGAGTCCGGAATAAAAAAAAAGATGTTCTTTGGCCCAATCTTGAAGTACAGGGATTGGAATCTGATTGTCCAGGCTTTGGTTAGGTGTCCACCTCAATATCTGTTAGGAGAGACGGCGTCATACAACAGAAACACAGCCACTGGAGCCCATCCCTGACTGACGGGTGGGCGATGCCCAGAGATGAGCAGCAAGTGCCCAGTAGTGACCCCCAGTCTGAAAAGTTTTCTGTCAGTTGCCCTGTTCTTCTAATCACCCACCAACAGCCTCCTCTCACCCTTGATCTCTGCAGCAGTGGCACTGCAGATTCATCCTCCCACCCCCTTTTCTTTAAGCACTTTCTTCCCTTAATTTCCCTACAGGCTCTTGGTTTTCCTTCCTGTCTTTCAGGTTTCTGTGTTTCCTTTACATATCCTACGTTCTCCTCCTAATCCCTAAGTGTAAGCATTCTTCAAGGGCCTCTCCTTGACCCGTTCTTTTCTGTTCGTCTTTTGGCTTTCTTTTGGTGATTTATTATGATTCAACCATCACTCAGGATTGTTCCCATGCCACTATCTCTAACATCATGTTCTTCTCTGAGCTCTAGATGCTCATCAACAACATCCTGCTAGACAGCTTCATCTGCATGTCCCACAGGGATCTCTAGCTCAGCCTGCTCATGATTCTCTCATCACTCCCAAAGGAGTCCTCTTTCTCTACGCCACATCCTTGTACCTAATCCACCCACATCAACTGTGGTACCAATTCCTGTTGGCGCTATCTCCCAGTCTGTGTATGAACTGTCCCTATATTTCCTTTACTAGTGCTGTATGATTTAAGTCCTACCACAAAATAACTTTCTAACCAGTGTGAAATGTTCTAGCCACCTAGAATACCCTAAAATGCTTCTTGAAAAAGAAATTGTATTTTCCTTTTCCTCATTTTCCTTATGATCTATGAAACAGAAAACTCTATCAACATACTGGGCTTCATATAAATGTATGAGACGTGAAGCCAAAGCCACTGTTTTCTTTTACCTATTTTTGTCTCTTTCTGTGTTATGTTGAGATGCTTAGGCAGGTATCCATTGATCCTTGTTTCTCCAGAGAGTAGGATTCATGTGTTAAAGATAATTATGTATTCACTGCACAGACCCTTCTGTGTAGTAAGAGTATGGCTCATTTTCTCCCTGCAGGGAGCCCACCCATGCAGGCTGCTGTCCTCCCCACAGGGAGCCCACCCCTGCCGGCAGCTGTCTTCCTATAGGGTGTCCACTGATGCGGTGAGCCCATAGTGGCCCAGCTGTTCTGCCTCTGCCTGGGGAACTATGGCTAATGCAGAAAGAAGGAATAGGAAGCCCATGTCCACTTACTTTGCAGCCAAGTTCCCATTCCTTTGCCAGTAATATTAGTAAAGTGGCTGTTTTGATTGATTTGATTGATTTGATTGATTCCTGTCTAACTCCCATATCTATTTCTCACCTGGGTCATTTCTGAGGTGAGGAGTATAACTCACTCACATCTCAAAACCTCAGCACAGAGAATATTACACCTGCCAGGATCATCTTCACAGTGCCCAATTTTGATTACATAAGACTTCACACTAAAGTTCCTGATTGCTACTGCCCTCAGAATACAAACCCTGAATTGCATTTACCCCATGTTACAGCCCATCCACTACCTGACTCCAGTCCAACTTTCCAATTATGCTACTTGCTACCTCCCTCTTTGCTCTCCAGCACTCCACGCAGACCCTCAAACATGGCCAACAAGTCTGCGCCTTTGATTCCTTACTGGTCATTCTACGTCTGCCTTCTAGATCCAGTCTCCATCTTTCTCTGCCTTCTTCCCTGCCCCAGGAGGCTGCCCTTTATGGATTGCATCAACAGACTCATTACCCTCTGACTTCTGGTTGGGTTTGGCCAATGGGAGGCACTGGAAGGAAACCAGAGGGTGGGAAGACAAAGAGGTCAGTGTACTTATCTACCCATCACCTACCTTTCCAGATTTGTGGATTTTCGGTGGCTGCATTTCTCTCCCAAAGGCCACCGCTCCTATGAGTCAGCACTCTCCTATAGCACAGAATTTTCTAGGTTTCTGGGAGTGTTAGTGCCTGCCAGCTCGTCTTGGCCTGGGGTGCTTTACTATCCATTGTTTACCATCCAAAGTTTAATTCTTCATTAAATTCTCTTTCATGACCCCTTTTCAGGTACCATCTGTATCCTGCCAGAACCCTAAATGACATAGCTCTATTGCTCCCTTTGGACAAGATGCCCTACTCCCATCTCTGTACATATTTGTGAGTTCATTTAGTAAAGCAGGAAGATACAGGGCTTTGGAGTCAGAAATTCTCTGCTCTGTCCAATATGGCAGCCACTAGCCCATGTGGCTGTTGAGCACCTGTGATGTACCTGGTCTAAATCAAGATGTGCCATGAGTGTAAAATACATAGCCATTTCTGAAGATAATGCAAAAAAAGAATGCAAAATATCTTGTTAATAACTTTTTACATACTGATTGCATATCAATTAAACATTGAAATGATGTTGGGGGTATATTTAGTTAACTATATACTATTAAAATGAATTTCAATTGCTTTTATCTAATTTTTTAATGGGAGTGCTAGGAATTTTAAAATTCTATATGTAGCTCACATTATACTTCTACTGGCCAGTACTGACCTAGATGCTTGTCCCATTTCTATTTCTAACTTGCTGGTGTGACTGAGCAAGTTGTTGAACCACTTTGTGTGTGAGTTTCCTCATCTCTCAATTAGAAATGGTAATTCCTGCCCTAACCCACGGGGGTGTTTTGAGAGACAACTAACATAATGCCTGAAAAAGTGTTATTTCAACTGTAAAGAACTTTACAAATGCTAGGGCTATTTCTGTGAAAATATCACCAACGCCCCAGCCCGATGCTCAGATGTCCCCCCTTCCAGAAGCCTCCTCTAATGTTTCCAGCCATAAGTTATTTCTTTTTCCTTGGCACTCAGAAGTTTTTAGTTAACATGGGTTTTTCATTCTGCCTTGTATCAGGGTTAGCACTGTGGTTCCCTCCAATGCCAGGAAGGTTTTGAGCAGTAAGTGGAGTCCCAGTGTCAAAGGCCTTCGATCCTCCTGTAACAGCTGACTTCACTCAAAGTGCTGTGTTTACCCCATGTGGGTGGGACACCAATTCTTGCATTCCATCTGGCTGCCTGTTTCTTTGCAATCTTTCCAGCACTTTATTTACATTTTCTGGCATGGTGGAAGAAACGAAGGCTTTGAAGAAGAATAAACCTGGATTTGATTCCTAGTTCTCACTCCATATCTGAGTGACATTGTGCACACCATCTAAACTCTCTGAACCTTAGATCCTTCATCTGTCAAAGGCGATAATCCCTATATCTCAAGGTTGCTGTGAAGAAACCAAGCAATATATAGAAAGCACCTGACCCACCTGATCTATGTCAGCATGGGCTGACATAGTAGGATCTCGATAGACGAGAGTTGGGGGTTCATGGTCAATTCTTGAACTATTGGACCCCCTGGGCCATATCCTGGGTTTCACAGTAGAAGATACTCTGATTCTAGTAACAGCAGTTTTTCTTCTTGTTATTTGTGTTCATATTAAGATTTGGCATCCATGAACAGTGCTAATTTTAAATACTATCCCTGAATCAAAGAGAGGCCATCGCCCTGTGCTCATTTGCATACAATTGACATTTCCAGAGGCTGTTCAGAAAAGAAATCAATCGGCCATCAGGGCCCTCAACACCTTCGATCCAGCCTGGAGAAGCTGACAGGTAGCCGAGGAGCCACGTGGGAGCTTTTTAGCTCATAAATCCGTGCAGGGAATTTTGACAAAAGAAATTGGAATTGGAAACTTAATACAGCCCAACTATAAAATGCCGAAGAGAAGACATGCTCTGTTGCCTGATACAGTCAAAGGCATATTTCAAAAGTGATAGTAGAACAGGAGAAAACTAAAATATGTATTTAGAAAAATGTTCCATGCCTAAATAGCCTATTTTAGCAGAAGTTGAGTGAGTCCATTGACCAGAATTCTACATCCTCTATTTTGCACAAACCACACCCAAAGTGGATTGGCCATAAAAAAGGAAAAATAAGCAAGCAACCTTGGTGCCAAATAATTCTAGATCTTTTTCTTCTAATCTTTTGCAAATGTCTTGCTCACATCTCATTTCAAAGCAGTGTTTTTAGAATGAGACTTCTGAATATTTCACAGCACTCAACTTATTTTTCATAGAAACACAAGCTTTCTTTCTTTTACATTCACATTTTGCTGTTTACACCATACTCAATTTTGGTTATAGCAATAGCAAATACAACTAATATAAACATATTTGGAAACAAACATCAGGGCCTCTTGGAAGAGGCAGGACACAGCTGATGGGGCAGACGTGGGAGGTTGACAGCCTCTCACAGTAGGGTCAGCTAGTGAATCAGTTAGGTAGGAGGGGGGTTACTGTAAATTATTTATGAAAATCGAGAAATTCCACATCAATCTTTTGAAACTGTTGAAACTACTCTTGAGTAGCAGTTAGAGTCTCGAAAGTTGAGACAGAGGCTAAGAAGTCTGCTCTTAAGGCAAGAAGAAACCTGTCATAGGGTGGAATAATCATTGCATCCTTCATTCACTCAACAGACATTGTTCTTCCCTTCCCCAAAACTTTTGCCCCACAGTATTTCCTATCTTAATGAACAGCGCTTGTCCACCAGCTCCTCAAGATCACTCTACCCATCTTCTCCATCCTCCCAATATTCAATCATAATTATGAGCAGTTGATTCTCTTTCCCAGGCATCTTTCATATTTTTCTCCACCTTTCTAAGCCTACTTCCTTCTCCATTTCTCTCCTGGATCACTGTACCAGCCCCTTCACTCCCCGCACTTTGTTCTCTGTACTCCAGGCAGAGTGATCCTTCTAAAATCCAGATCTGCTCAAGTCATCTCTATGACTTCTGTACTGGGCTGAGTAGTGTTCCCCCAAAATTCACGTTCACCTAAACCACAGAATGTGGCCTTGTATTTAAGATGCATTCATACTGGATTAAGGTGGGCCCTGATTCAATATGGCTATGACTGGTGTCCTTATAAGAAGAGGAGAAAACATCGATTAGCCCACAGAGAGGATGGAGAAACACAAGGCAAACACCACGTGAAGACAGAGGCAGTGGTGGGAGCAATGGATCTACAAGGACTGCAGGCAGCCACCAGATGCCAAGAGAATAATGACATGAGAAAATTTCTCCATCAGAGCCCCAGAAAGAGCCAACCATACCCATACCCTGATTTCAGACTTCTAACCTCTAAAACTGTGAAAGAATACATTTCTATTGTTTCAAGCCACCAAATTTTGTGGTAATTTGTCATAGCAGCTCTAGGAAACTCATACCACTTCCCATTGCTTTTAGAATGAAATCTGATCCATTTCTTACTTCTCTCCTCCTTAAACGTTACCTGGATGGAATTAACAATGACTAATCCTTATATAGCACTTACTATGTGTGAGGGGCTGCACTTTACATATATTATTTCATTTAACCCTCAGAGAAACCCTATGAGGTGGGTGATATTTTTACTTCCATTTTATAGTTGAGGAAATCGAAAAACAGAGAGGTTAAATAACAGCTAGTAAGTTGCAGAGCTGGTGCTCAGACCTAGACAGTCTTGCTCCAGAGCCCATATACCCAACTATTCTGCTATGACATCTGTCACTATGCGATGCACTTCACAATCTGTGCCTCCTTTCATACCCCTCTTTCCCCTCCCTCCAGAGGGCCCTGGACCTCTCTTCCTCACCAGAGATGCTCTTGCAGTCTCAAATGACAGGAAACTCAACTCATGTTGGTCTTGGCAATAAGGAGAACATATTGCCTCATGTTACTGAATATCGAGGGCCAGGCGTGCAGTTGTCACAACAGGACTGTGATGTGATTGATGGGAATACACACAGAGAGGTCAGGAAATCAGTTGAGTTTTCTCAATGTAGGGAAAAGATATAATTCAATACATACTGAAGCTACCCAGAGAAGGAGACCCATCAGCTCATGGAGGTGTCAGCGCCCAGTGAAGGCTCTATGAAGACTCCTATCCTGAGTGATACAACCTGACTGGACTGAGGATAGTGGCTTCTTTGGGAAGCTCTCTTCGCCTTTCTCACATGGGGTTTTTGTGCCCTCGTAGTTCTTCTCAACTATTCTAAAGGCTATAGCTTTCTCCTTACCTGCCCACCAAGTACAAGAAACTGCTAACAAACCCAGGTCAGTTTTTCCAAGGTGAATAGTCTTCCTCCTCAACCAGCTTTAGACCTGTCTGAGTTCTATTTCTAACAGACTTCAGGCACAGCTTGGTCTAGGCACCATCCAGTACACTTGGTTGATTTCACTTCTTTGTTCCTGGACTCAGTCATGTCATTAAAAACCAATCAAAATTCTACATTAATTGACTTTTTCTCAGAGCCCTTCACTCAGAACCCTCTTCAGAGCTTTCATAATACTAAAACATGTATTATCAATATCCAATTAGGTTAGTGCATTACAGACTACATACTGTGGACCAAGCCCCAAGTTAGATGCCAAAAATAAAAATAAAATGAGACTTTAAAAATAATTTTTTGGAATAAACCTCAGTTTGGTAAGCTTGGCATTTTCCAACTTAGTCTTAGAATTATATATGGCATGTCATATCTCCTCTGCTGGATTACAAGTTCCTTGATCCATGGAGAACTTGTGTTTTTCCTCTCATAATATCTACCCTGGTATTTAAACATTCAGTAACACTATACCAAATGAGTAAAATAATGATTGAAGTAAGAAGCATTTCCCATGAGGCTTTTTCCCCAAATATGTAAGTATTATTGACAAATATTGAAGAATCATTTTCCTTCCCTCTTTAGTCAATTGGATGCTAGATTTTGCAGACAATTTTCAATGGCCAACAAAAGCTGTTCTTATTGAAGTCCATACTCCATTAACTCCTCTTTCTTCATTCCCATTGTACAACAGAGTTTGCAATTTAGCCCTTTTGTATATTAATTGCCAGATGTAAATATTTCATCTTTATACCTCCATACTCCCCAACAGCTCAAAGCATTTCAGTTTTCACATTTATTACACTGGTATCTCTTTTGAATATGCAACATGGTTCCCTGTACTTTGCCGACTTCTATGGTAATGCCCTTAATATTGTATTGCAGTCATTTTCGGTCCCTCAGACAACTAGTTTGCAAGCACAGTGAAGGCAGAATGGAGCTTGACCACTGCTGTCCCTGGTGCAGGCGCAATGCCTGCCACTAACGCATTCCTTACTACACATTTGCTAAATAACAGTTTATCTCATGCATGAATGAGTACTGTATGATACTTCACAACAGATTATACAGAGTCATAGAAAAGATTGACTCAAGACCCACGGTGATCTATTGCACCCAAGAAAAGGATGAACTCTAAATCAGGCTCCACAGCAGATCCCAGTGCACAGAATTCATTCATGGAGGCGGACACCTGAGTTCACATCCAAGTGGTGCCACCTACTTGCTCCGCGTCTTAGGACAAGTACCTAACCTCTCTGTGTCTCAATTTTCACATCTGTGAAACAATGATTTAAATGTCTCTATCTCATCAGTTGTTGTGAGGACTAACTCAGGTAATGCATGTACAGAGCCCAGCACATAGTAAGTGCCCAATCAGATCTCTTGTTGGCGGTGGTGTTGTCAACACTTATCGCTACTCTTCCTCAGGCATTTTCTTTAATCATGAAATAACACATTACACAGGAAACAAAATCCTCAGACTACCAGAGACTGAACTGATTGAAAATATGTATGGGGGAAACAAAATGAGATGTTTGGAGTGTGAAAATATGGAAAAATCAAAGAAAATCAGATCACACCTTATGTTGTGAGGAGTAGCTAGCACTTGTCTATTGAAATAATAAAAGACAGAATAATGAATGAATGTGTATTGCATGTATTGTCCAAGTAAGCTTGGACGATTCTGATATTTTGTGTTTTTCAAGTGTAAATGAGAAGAGTTTGATTGATAATTGCTCTTCTCATGAGCAGAAAACCGACACAAGTGCGTAAACACTGGAGTGAAAAGTGCTGATTCAGCTCATTAGCACTTGGTTTTACAGGCTCAGAGGAGGGGGTTGCAGACACCCCACGTTGACACCTGACCTGGGCAGTTTCTCCAGGCAATTTGTGAAGGTGTAGAAGCAAAGGGGCCACGGCTTCCAGCCTCTGATCAGCTTCTATTTTGGAGCGCTGGCCCCGACAGTCACGCTTTCTTGCCGTTGAGATGCCGCAGAAGAGTATGGGGCTTGGCGTCCTGCATGGTGAGTCAGGCTGGCCTTGAGCAAGGAACTCTCTGAGCATCAGTTTCTTCATCTGTGAAACAATTTTAATAATTTCTCTTTTTTTTATTCCAGGGTATTGTGAGGGTACAAACATTATAGTTACACTTTATGTCTTTGCCTCACCCAAGTGCGGATTAAAGGCATGCCCTTCCCCCTCCCCCATAGTGCTCCCGTGTCCTTTAGTTGTAGATTTACCCCCCCTCCAATCCCTAGGGAGTATTTCTGCCATGTGATCACCCTAGTGTTGATCAGTTAGTACCAGTTTGATGGCGAGTACAAGTGGAGCCTGTTCTTCTGCTCTTGTGGTGCCTCACTTTGGATAATGGGCTTAAGTTTAATCGAGGAAAGTATAAGAGGTGCTAGATCACTGTCAATAATTTCTACCTCATAAGGTTGTTTTGACAATGAAATGGGCTATGTGTAAAGATAATTTTTAACTGTAAACACACTACAGATGTAAATTATTATTTTTTAAATTATTTTTTAAAATGTTGTATTTGGGAAGGATATACAATCTCCTGAGTATGCTGCAAGCAAAGGGCTTCTTATTTGAATTTTAATCGAGCTTTCAACCTCCAAAGTAGCTATTCCAATCGCTGTTAAGATATCATGTTCTTAAATAAATGCGAAAAGCTTAGCTTCACATCAAGATAAAACATAAATTCAACATTTTTAAAAATTGCAATGGCTGAGTGTATAAAATATGTATCAGTGAATTCAAAAAGATGCCAGAATCATGACACTTAAATTATTATAGAAACTAAGAATTTGTTGTGTTGGAGTTGGTTTTCAAATAGCCTCTGAAACACATATTGCGGCATAAAGAAAATCAGGTATCTATGGAAACAGCTGCATATAAATACTTGAAATAGGCAATAATTTGTTTTATCTGTCCACATGCAGCTACACGTTAAGTAATCCTCAAAGATGTCAGCATCTTCCAACATTTACAATAATGAAAGGTAGTTTGTCTGCTCAGAAGTAGACTTACCCCATGAAGCTAATGAAAGTTATGCTTCAAGGCCCCTCACTTGCAAGGCTCTTCCGAGGACCTTAGAGGGGCCCTAGCAAGTTAAGTAATTGTGATTTTAACAGTCTTTCTTGAAGAGGATTCTCCTATCCTGCTGCCAACTTATTCAAGTTTCAGGACCCACAAAACATGGATCAGGCCACTACCCTTGCAATATGGAATGTTCTCTGCCCCACACATCTTCAGTACCAAACCCTTCACCTTGTAAAGACCCAAGTGGTTGCCTATCCTCAGACATAGATGCCAGTTTGAAATTTAACATGTTCTGCATGTTTGTCCAAATATTCTTGCGGGAACAAAAAAAAACTTACAATGTAGAGGTCTTTTCCATACCAGCAGTTACAGTTATCCAAAAGATATGTGCCTTCTTAGCATATTGAAGCAATATTTTGATAGCTTTTATAATGTTACTACTGCCCCCATAACCAATTATAGCATGTTTTAAGGGATTTTGAAGTTACCATAGTATGAAAGGAATTTTTCAGAATTGGGAATGTAGCTGGGATTTATCTGATAGCCAACAGCAAGTTTGACCAAGTCTATCTGTGACTTCAGGTCTTTCAATGTTAGACTGTCACTGCAAAAATTTCTGAGAGAAATCTTAACTGTATTTTTAGGCAACTTAATTGCTACATAGACAGTAGAGTCAGACAGAGCTGGTTTTGAATACCAACTTTGCACTTTATTAGCTGTATAAACTTGGGCAAAGAATTTCATTTTATGTGCTTCAGCTCTCCTATCTCTTAAATTGGAATAATCCAGCCCGCCTTGTTGAATCACTGTGAGATTTATTTGAAATAAATGCCTGTGGCTTGACTAAGTCAGGGACTGGCCCCATCAGGTACTCCTGCACCACCCCTGTGTCATTTCTAGTGCCCCTGGGAGTTCAAGGTTCTTGCTTCTACAGCAGGATGTCCCTGCACCTGAATTCCTCACAGTCTGTATATTCTTAAGGGCCAGAGTCACATTCAGAGCCCAGCAACACACTCAGAGTCTGGCATATATCAGCATGATTACTATTTATTGAAATAAATTGAACCGAACAGACAAATAGAGTCAAATATGCATGCTCTTTGGGTATGCAATGGGATGGTAGCCAAATGTGTGGTGCAACATTTGCAAATATGTGAATAGGAGGACTTCAGGAAGCACATTATTTCTAAGGGCCTGGTGAATTTTAAAAGGGATTTTTGAGAATGCTGATAAAATTATAAAATGCTTTCCTTCTCGCTCACCTCTGCCACCATTGAACAAGAGGATGGTGCTGTTCTTGTCCATTGGTCTTGGAGGTGGGTAAAATCCTCTCCCAATAGATTGTTGCTCCTTTTCTAGACCTTGTAAACCAGCTTCCCATTTGTTGTGATGGGCAGAGATCAGAAAACCACCATGGCCACAGCCATTAGCTCCAGAGCTGTGTTGCCTTCTAGAGCCACCCTGGCAGAACATGACCTTCTGACCTGGACAGCCATAAATCTTGGGCTGCTATTTAAAAATCCAGTGTCTCCATAACTGTGGTTTCCAGGAGCAAAAAGAAGTAGCTGAAAAACATCCTCCATCTAATCTTCACATTCTAAATCTTGCAGAAGTGTATCTAACTGGCAAAACCCAAATCATAACCAGAGCTACAAAGATCTGGGGAAATGGAATTATTGGCTTTCCAGTCTCTCCAATTCAGGAGAGATGCTCGTGGCCTTTTTAAGTTTCCGACCGCAACTCCCAGTAAGAAGTTTATTTTACTTGATTCCCTAGTACACAAAGGCATATGCAGATATATATAAAACAAATAAAATATTCACAAAACAGTACTAAACTTTATTGTCATTGGAATCTGAAGTCTTCTATTTTATTGCATTTCATTTTTGACTGTTGTATATGATGCACTAAATTTGATTTCAGGCCCACGAATGTGTCACAAGCTCCAATTTAGAAAACACTGCCCTGGCTGTGGTTGGAAGGGACATGGAAATCCTCATCCAACATGCACGTCACAGTTCTTTATGCCCCATTCCAGCTGTATCTCAGCAGTCTCTAGTCTCTCTGGCTGGAGCCATTAGCTTGTGAGTAATTCTGATTCTTCAGAATCCAGGACCCCAGGAGGAAGCATCCCAGGAGAGGGCATCTGTCCATCATCCAAGACAGGAGCCATCAAAAGATGATAGACCAAACATATAAATGGTGCTTTGATGGGCAGAGGACTAGCTTTATCCACAGACAGGGGACAGCTTTGGAAGCCTCTGGCATACATGTATCATCAAGAGTATTCAAAAGAGCACACTGGTGTTTGTGTCAAATTTACCAAGTTTTCATACCATGTTCTGCCATTTGCAGTTGTTGAATCTCTTGGGAAAAGTTCTTCACTTCTGAGCCAATATACTCAGCAAGAAAGCCTATTTTATAGCTACAAAAAATACATCCAGAGAGAAGTTTAAACGATATATAATATCTCTCTGGATTTATTTTTCTTAGCTATAAAATAGGTAATGTCCCTAATATTTTATTGCTATCATTTCTGGTCTCTCAGACAACTAGATTGCAAGCACAGTGAAGGCAGAGTGAAGCTTGACCACTGCGCTCCCAGGTACAGAGCACAATGCCTGCCACTAACTCATGCCTTACTATGTGTTTGCTAAATAAAAATTTATCCCGTGCATGAAAGAGTAGAGGATGATACTTCACAATAGTTTATACAGAGTCATGGAAAAGATTATGACTCAAGAGTCTTCCCCAGATGATCCACTGCACCCAAGAAATGGATGAACTCTAAAGCAGGCTCCATAGCACAGAGCCTGGTGCATAGAATTCACTAATGGATGCAGATTCCTGAGTTCGCATCCAAGTGCTGCCCCTGACTTGCTCCGCGTTTTTAAGACAAATACCTAACCTCCACGTCTCCATTTCCACATCTGTGAAACATCAGCAATACATATCTACCTCGTCATTTGTTGTGATTCATGTACACAGCTTGACACATAGTAAGTGCTCAATAAGTGTATCGTTGGTAATGGTTTTGTCAATGTGGTTGCTATTCTCAGAGGCATTGCTTTCTCAGTGAAATAATGCATTTCCTATTCCTTACAGCAGTAGTGACTGGGTGAGGACACAAGGGGCTTCTGGGGTGCTGTCATGTTCTGCTTCTAGGTCTGGTCTCTGTTTATGAGAGTGTATTTAGTTTGTGAAAATTCTGTACATCCATGATATGTATACTTTTCTCTATTTAAATTATACTTCAATACGAATAAGAAAAAGATGCTTCAGCGGCTCCCCATAGCTTTCAGTATGATGTTAATATTCCCCAGCTTAGTACACAAGCCCCTTTATAACCTGCCCTGGCCCTTGCCTACCTCTACATCCAATTATAAAGCTCCGTGAATGATGATCTTTGCTGTGTCATCATTACTTCAGTCGTATGATTTCCTCTACCTGAAACCATTCTCCCTCTTATCCATCCAGCGAAAGCCTACATGTTCTCTAAAACTGAGCTCACAGACTGCCTCTTCCAGGAAAGCCTTACCTGATTGCAGTAGATGCCCTCTGTTGGGCTTGCACTGTCTTTGACCTTCCATCTGTCATTGCATTTACCACCCTCAGTTATCCTGTCCACTGTTCTGAAGCTCTGCAAGGGCGGTAACCTTTTCTTCAGTAAATTGCATCATTTTGCGGGAGAGTTTGAAAACATATTTGATGAATCATTATTGGAATAAATGAATGAATTATATTATAATGAACCCCTTTTCAAATTATGATCATAGAGACATGGGAATGAGATGAGGCAAAGCTGTAGATTCTACAGGTTACATGGGGTTCTCTAACTATATATATAAATACCTCCAGTATCTGTCTAATTCACATGCAACCCTATTGTCACAGGTTTCCTCTCAGGAGCGCTTTTCTAACTGGGGCAATGCTTTTACTTCTAAATAATCTAAGCAAGGAGATGTGTAACTCTATAACCAATAGTTTATTACTAACATGTGATAACTAACATGACAGTGACCACTTGTTAGCTCAGCAACACACCAGAGATATTTAGCAAGCAAACAGTTATTGGGCTCTTACTGTATACTCTACTTGTGCTAAGCCTGAAGAAGTATAAGATTCACCAGACTTTGACTTCAAAGAGCATATTAATATTAATAACAACATCAGTAGCTAAATGTTATTGAATCCTTTCTATGTGCCAAGCCTTCACATAAATTATCCAGAATGCCTTTCTTCCTTTCATCCCTCATATACAATCTGTCACACCAAATCCTAGATGGATCTAAAACCTATCCACCTCTCTCCACTGCTACCAGGCTTCAAGCCCCTGTCATTTCTCATGGGACAATCAGAATAACCTAAATGGTTCCCTTTTTCCATTCTTGCTTTTCTATAAGCCATTTTCCAACCAGAAGTGTGACCTTAAAAAGAAACAAAGAAGAAACACCTGTACATTTATAACTCTCCAGTGGCTTCCCATCAGAGTTGGTGAATTCCAACTGGTAGAACCAAGGTAATATCATTTAGGGAGAAGGCACCTAAGATAATCCTGGAAGGCTACATGGATTTAGGCAGATTAGGTTGAAAGAACATGCATAGCTGAGCTGGGGATTATTCAGAGACTCACAAAGATGTCATTGTCCTTGCAGTAAAGACCTTGTAATTATAATTTAATGGAGAACGGAAGAGAAATCAAAATATATTAGGATTCAAAAATTAAGAGGAAAAGATATCTGATCAAGAGATCTCAGGGCAAGTCTCAGTCTTGCCTCCCACAAACTTGATGACCCTCTGAAACATACCCTCCAGAAAGAATGACCCTATTAAAATCCTGGCCTTGTCAGTCACTTGATGTGTGACCTTAGGCAAGTCCCTAAATGTCTCTGAGCCTCAGTTTTCTCAGTTCCCTGATGGCAGGGGTGGAAATGATGCATAAGAATCTGTGGTGTCTAACTTAGTCCACATCATCATATGCATGAGAAATGTCAGTATTTGCTCTAGGGCTACCTAAAGATGCTGCTCATGGCCAGAAGTGACTTCCCTGGGGTCTCTGGCAGCCTCAAGTACCACATACCCAGGTTACAACCCGTTTTCGGTATATCTCTGTGGCCAGGCACACATTTGGAGAGTTCCAATAGACTTAATGCAAGGTCTGCACATGACACAACAAAGAAATATAATGCACTGTGTATATAGAGAGAGGGAAAGAGAGAGAGATGTATTTCAAGGAATTGGCTCATTCGATTATGGAGGCCGGCACATCAAAAATCTGCAGTTCGCATCCTACAACCATCAGATCAGAAACCTGGGAAAGAGCTGATGCTGCAGTTCAAATCCAAAGGTCATCTGCTGCAGGATTCCTTTCTGCTTGGAGGAGGTCAGCCTTTTTGTCCTAGTCAGACCTTAAACTGATTGGATAAGGACCACCCACATTATGGAGGGCAATCTGCTTTACGCAAAGTCCATCAATTTAACTGTTAATCTTACCCGAAATCACCTTAAAATATCTGGAATAACATTTAACCAAATGTCTGCTTGCCATGGTCCAGTGAAGCTGACACATAAAATTAACCATCCCATAAGTTCTTAACGACACGATGCTTAGTAGCGTTTTCTGTGTCTGAGAAATGTAGCTAAACTTCTGTAAAAAGACCTCTTTCCACTCTCCAAAAACACTTTGAAATCTTTAAGACCTAAGAAGTGCTTAAAAGAAAGATTTTTCTGGAGGGGGCTGCTTGGCAGCGGATTCAGTCTTCTAGGCTCAGCAAATGTGTTCTTTATTCTTCACATTTGACTAAATTCCTTTCAGGAGAGCTCCGCGTGTTGCCCAGGTGTCATGTTGCCTTTGGTTTATCATTTTATTACCAAAGGATGAAAGTGCCTCCCTTTTTATTTCCCAATGTTAGAGTTGTTGCTGTATCAGACTAGGACTTCAAATGAAGGTCACCACAGGTGCACTGGGCCTTGGTTAGGGTACAGCTGAGGGCTGAAGCATGCATTGCCACATCATGGGTCATCCTACAGGAGAAGAGCTGAGAATTGGGGCAGGGTGGGGATAGGGGAGGGTGTGTACCACTAAGTAGTCACCTGAGGAATGGAGAGGAGTATTTGTTCATTGGCATTATTTGAAACTGCCAATAAGACCATAAAAAGCAGAACAACTTTTAGTCCTCTTATTATTATTTTAAATTCTGTACAGACAAGGGACCCGCTTATTGCCTACAGCTGGCACAGACCCCTCCCCATTTCCTCCCCCGCAACTTCTATGGTATGGCACTGCTGCTAAGCATGCTACGAAGACATATCTCACTGAGTTCTGACAATAATCCCACAAAGGACTTACTGTTATCATTTTACAGATGAGTACAATGAGCTTTAGAGAGGTTAACTCATTTGCCTAAGGTCGCACAGTTGAGTTAGAGAACCTGAGCCATGGTCTGGAAAGGTGTGGCCTTGGCCCGTCTTGTGCACAGGGGTCTCCTGGCACTCAGTGGGCATCCAGCAAGGATTGAACAAATGAAAGCATGAGGAAAGAACTTAGTCCCAAGCTTTCCAATTTGATGTATCTGGGAACTGCTAATGAAGGGACCTGAGAATCTTCACTCCTTGAAAAGATAAAAAGAAGAAAAAAAATCCCTGAAATCTGGATTTTGTGACTCTTTCTTTAAATTGCACGCAGTGTCATGGAATACAGACTAAAGAGTAAAGCAGACCATAGCCTGCGAGTTGGCCACTGGGAGGAATTAAAACACATCTGATGGCTACTGCCATTTAGTAAGTATGTACAGAGCTCTGTACAAGGAGTTTTGTCATTTAGTCTAAACAACAATCCTGGGAGGTAGTATTGTTATTCCTATTCTGTAGATGAAGAAACTGAGGCTCAAAGAGGTCATATAAATTATCACTGTCACGGAGCACATGAGTTGCTGAGCTCAGCCAGGATTCATATCAAGCTTGCCTGACTCCAAAATGCTTCAGTCCCTGTATTTCTAAGCAGAACCAAAATTCCTGGGGTCTTAGACCACCAACAAAATAGGGATGATACCTGGACTTTCGAGTGTCTTGTTGAATCAATCTAAAGAGAACTTACAGAATGTGCTTTCATGGGCCAATAAAACAACAGCTTCTGCACACCTGTGCTCACACTTGGCTTTCAGAAACAGTTCCGGGTCAAAAGTCTATAAAAGCTCTAAGATAAAAACTCAAATGCCAAAGTCAAGATTTGACAACAAAAATTTTTAATTTTTAAAAAATTATTGAACATTCGGGTGCAGGTGTCTTTTTTATAGAGTATCATTTGTTCTTTTGGGTAGATGCCCAGTAATGGGATTGCTGGATCAAATGGTACTTCTACTTGTATCTCTTTAAGGTATCTCCATATTGCTTTCCACAGAGGTTGCATTAGTTTGCAGTCCCACCAGCAGTGTATGAGTGTTCCTAAATGTGCCTGTAACTTTTTCACTGTGTACTACAACTGCCTTTTCACATAACATGTCTGTTCATTTTCCCTCTGTTTTCTTTTTAATGTCCACTTTCTAAAAACTCAATAGCTTTAGCACCAATATGCAATTAGAGTTTGAAAACAATGCTTAAAATAGAGCATGCTTGCCAGTGAATTTAACAAACACTTGAGCTGTGGTTACAAAGTGCTAGGCATTATTTAATTCTTTCACAAATACTAACTCATTTAATGCCACTCCAACACGATGTGGATGCTATAAGTATCCCCAATTCACAGATGAGGCAGCTGGGACAGAGGGTTAAGCCATAGTCCCAAGTCAGAGCTGGGAAAGGGCAGAGGTAGGGTTCAAACCCAGAGCCAGCTCCAGGGCTGTGCGCATGACTCCTACACCATGCCGCCTTTTGCAGTCACTTACCGTCACCCCCGACCCCTGCTTTGCAGCCCTCCTCTCAGAGCAAGATACTTGATGCTGGTCTGGATCAAGTATTTACCTTTTATTCATCTGTTTCTTCCACAAACATGCACCGGCTGCTGTACTGTGCCCATTTGTTTCCTGCCCTGCACCTAACTTTTCTGAGACTTCCCTCCTCCTCTCTGCACCCAACCCATCCCTCTCTTAACGGTCACCCTAGTAATGACCATGCTCATTATCGTGACACTGCACCCATGACCACAACCTTAGGTGCTGTGGTTTGACTCATGTAGAGTCCTTGAGCAGATGTGCTGAGACTTGGACTGAACAAGGGTCTCCTCCAAATGGCCAAAGATATAAGGCTTTGGAACCCAAAGGTCTCAGAGGCTGAGAAGCGAGAGGAAGGAGAAAGCTGGCCTTAAGGAGAAGCAGACACCCATTATTATGGGAGTCATGACAGGTCATGGAGTCCTTTTGTTCAAGGGCCAACCTCAGTTTTGCCGTTAGATTCCGTGAGTCATCCAGGATACATGTGATGGAGTCTGATTTTGCTTCAGCTATGTTGAGTTGAGTATCTGCATCTTTATCATCAAAGGAGTTCAGACGAATACAGCCACTTTTTTGCTAAGTTTGTGTTGGGTTCTAGAGGTAGAGGAAACAACCTCTTAGCTCTCAGTATCTTACATTCTAGGGTGGATGACAGACACTCAAAACAGGAATTACAAAATCTTTTTTTAGCTGAAATAATCAGGAGGGATGGTCGCCTGATTAATTGAAAAACTAAGCTAAAGTGAAGAATTATGAAAATTATGATTAAACATTTTATTTGTAACTTAAGATAATAAATTCATTATCTGGTCTTTTGAAACAAGACCAAAGCATTTTTTTTCCTTTTTTTAGTCTAAATCTAGTGTTTTTACAGAGACCACAGCCATAGTGCTTCAGTTAAGATTTCCAATTCATTAAAATGGAGCAAGAATTTAAAAGCACTTGAAAAATTATCAGAGTGTCTTCCAGACTTTTATGATTTTTCCCACAGCTATCTTGCCCACATTGAATTTGATATCAGTGTTTTAGCTACTCAACATTGCGGTCTTCCCAAAGCATTTAGTTCCATTTTTATACATTTTCCTACGTATTTAATATTTTTATTTAACATTTAATTAAAATCAAGTAAGTACACTAACAGGTAAAACTGACATAGCCAGGTGTGGGAACAAGCCCAGTGGTTCCTGGACAGCATGGGGCTGCAGATGGAATAGAAGCTATAGGCAGGTAGAGAGCTTCCTACCAGCCGGGAGCCTTTCACACAGCAGTGGCCTGGTCTGCTGGCATGTGTTAGAGAGGGATTGAAGAGAGTGGGTTACTCCAGTAAATCAGTTAAGCCAGAGAGTTGGTTAAATGGAAGTCAGGGCACAATGGCTCATCCCTGTAATCCTAGCACTTTGAGAGGCCAAGGCAGAAGGATCACTTGAGGCCAAGAGTTTGAGACCAGCCTGGAACAACATAGTGAGACCTTATCTCTACAAAAAATAAAAAATAAAAAAATTAGCCAGGTTTGGTGGCATGCACCTATAGTCTCATCCACTCCGGAGGCTGAGGCAGAAGGAGTTTGAGGTTGCAGTCAGCTATGATGATGCCACTGCACTCTGGCCAGACAACAGAGTGAAAACTATCTCAAAGAAGAAGAAAAAATTGGAAGTCAGCCAAGAGAGCTTCTACTACACTAAGGTGGTACAAGAGATGGTTCAAAGGCTGGTACGGGTTTCAATGGGGCAGAGGAAGGCGGGTCTACATGGCATAGGAGGATGTGGGGGAACTTCATGGAGTTGGTGCCACTTCAGCAGACATCCCAGGTGCAGATCCAACATGATCAAAGGGACGCATGACTCTTCTGAGTAACCGCATGGCTTAACACATTGGAATGGAGAGGCCTTGTTTTAGTGATGAGCACAGGCCTTATTCCTGAGATTAACACATTGACTGCCACACTAGAAAACAATTTTTTTCCTTGGGGGCCACAGTGTTTTGTTACAAACATAGAATAAAAAGTTCAAAAACAAAATGATCCTCTCTAATTTAATAAAAACTTTGTTATTTTTTATTATTTTCTGTGCATGAATTATATTTAACTTGAAAAATAGTTCACGCAGCTCCCAAGGTAAAGAGATGAGTGAGTTACATATGCTTCACAAGACCCCAGGCTCAAAACTAACATGAGTTGAATACAACTCACGTGGCAGTTAGTGTTAAACACCCAATGTTTAGTCTCTATAGATCTTTCTGGCCACTCGGTCTCTATCTTGCTCTGAGTCTGGACAAGAAACTATGTAGAAGCTTAGCTTCCTTTCCATTCTGTTGTGAGCTCGGACAGCCTTCCAGTGCCTCACTTGCTACTACAGAACAGTCTATCCCAAGTCACTGTGTCGCCTGCCCACATTTCTAGTATGGGCCTGCTCCTGACTTACTGCCACAGTGCTTGTCAAGCCAGCCACATTTGCTAGAACTCTCTGATACCACAACTGTCATCTCAGGGGCTAAGCCTGTAAGCACTCCATGAAGTCCAGGATCATGCCGGCCTTGTTCACTCCTATATCTACAGTGTCTAACACAGGACCTCGTCTACAGTAGAATCTCAATTAAAGTTTGTCGAATAAACAAGTGAGTTTAATGAAAGGCAGTATGCCATGGCCTCAGTACTTGCTGTCCTTCTGTGCCTGGAGCACCCTTCCCTAGCTTTCTGCAGGGCTGGTTCCTTCTGTCCTTCAAGTCTCAGCTTAAATCTCACTTTTTTGAGGACTCCTTCATTGATCATTTAGCCAAAGTAGCCACTAACTCCCCCGAATCTCCACTGTGGTCTGTTTATTGTCTCCAGAACATTAGTCCTACAAAGGCAAACACCAGGTCTGCTTTTGTTGTCTGCTGACTCTCCGTGCCCTCCCCTGTGCCACCCACCCCTATATTTGGTAAACAAATGAGTAAATGGGTGAATTATGCTCCAAGTTTCAGAAAAAAAAAAAAAAGAATATGGGCTTGGGTCTTCACTGTGCACTTAACTAATAATGCAAGATTTGGGGTCTCCTGATTTACTTAAACTCTTTGATTCTCAGTATCTTCATATGTAAAACAAGATGCAAATAGCAATTTACTCAATCTTGTAATTAATGTGAAATTCCAAATAGCCAATGATGCAAAGCACTTGGCGTGCTGCATAGTATGCGATCAATAAGATATTGTCTATGAACTCAGAGTAAGTTGCTCCCCATTGCCAGGACCTTGGCTGCAGTGAACACTGCTTTGCCTGCAGTAGAGAGGGAGAGAGAGATTAACGAGAGGTCTCTCAGTTTGTAAGAGCCCGAAAGAGGCCAGCTCTTGCTGACGCCATTCAGAAAGAAACACTGCTCCTGTATGGGAGCCCAGAAGTGCTGCCCACACCACGGGCCTGCCCTGCTCCCTTTTTCTTCCCCACTGTAAGTATCTGCATAACATAAATATCCTGATCCCTCACTGTTTTCCCCTTGGCTTCCCCTCGTGTGTACTGTAGCAATTGGTGACCATGAACCCATTTGGGAATTGAGTACGTTATGTGAGATAAGTGGTGGCATCCAGACAGGAGCCACTGATGGACTTTGAATCAACCCAAGGTCTCTTTTTCATGCACATGGACAAAGCCAGGGAGAAAAAGATGTGCAGAATGTGAGTGCCAAGGCCACCCAGGGCCGCAGTCTGGCTCCAGGAGAGATTCTGGTACTTCTGATCTCCAAAGCCAGAAAAGGATAAATTGCGCCCCAGCAGGAGCTGGGAATTGTATTAAAGAGAAAACTTTCCTATTTTCTTTCAGGTTGTGTTTTCAGGAGATGTGAATGATGTTTCTCAAGCAGTGAATAAATCTGAAGGAAACAAAAGTGTTGAAAATGGGCTTTTATAAGCAGACTCCAGGCAAACTCCCTTCGTCTTGCAGAAAATGCTTTACAAACGGAGGAGCTGGGACAGTTGCCAGCCACACAACTGGCTGGGGGCTGACAAGCCTGGCTGCTGGAGAATTTCACTATTAACATTTTATTTGCGAAATCTCCCATGAAAACATTGATGACATGATATTATACTTGAGGATCAAATGAGGGTTGCCACTGAAAGACTCTATTTTAAACAAATAATTCTTGAATGTCCTAACCCAGGGACAGTATTGGCCTCCGTAGAGGACACAGCCATGAGCGGAACACAGCTCCTGCCTTCCGTGTGCTCACGTGATTGTTTAGGAAATATTTATGTAGCACCTACTACTCTCAAGCACTGAGGAAGTTACTGAGGATCCTGAGGTGAACAAAACAGAGAGAGTCGCTGTCTTCAAAACATGCGTGGTCTTGTAGGAGAAGCAGACAACTGAACATGTGTGATGGGCATTACAAGGGGGGAAGTCAAGGCATCCAAGGTTCTGAGTTGCAGGGCACTAGTACCTAGACCTTCCCAGGAAAGGAACATTCAGTGACTTTAAAGTAGAGCCCTGCAGGACAAGTGGGAAATGTGCAGGATTGGAGAGAGACTTGTGAAGATCCAGTGTCAAAAAACTCACTGGGGATTTTAAAGAAGTGAAAGACCTTCATTGTGCTTTTTAGCCAAGAGTGAGAGGGAAGGAAAGTGGTGTAAGGAGTGACTAGAATCTGAAACGGTAGCCAGGAGATATTATAAGGGGGTTGGAATTTCTCCAAACAGTGGGGTTTAAATTTGGGAATTGGCATGATCCGAACTAGGAATTGTGTTAAAACCAAAACCCAGTCAGGCGGTCTATGGGATTGGCCTGCCCATAGGAGCACAGACTTCAGCCATCCAAGAAGACGCTCGTCCTATGATCATATATGGGACCAATCACAGTCTTCCCAGTTCCCACTCATTTACTCCTGGGTCACCACCGAATCCCAGATTTGTTCATCTCACATCTCCCCTGAATTTAGTGTCTGCTAAATTGAAGTACCTTCAGTAACACTGCTGTGTCTTCTGGCGCTGGCCCAGCCGCACTCTGCTCTCATTCCAGGCCAGGTAGCTGTCCTGCCCACTCCATCCCGACCACCTCCCGGCTCCATGTCTGGTTGCGCCATCCCTGCCTGTGCATAAGTGGCTGTGGGAACCCTCCCTCTCTGTGCAGCCTAAAGCGAAATAAGCAGGACCTTGATTTGCTTGGTGATGATAGCCCAAGGATGACTAATAAATAGGTTTCATTTTCCTTGTTAATTCCATTTAATTGGTAAAACCCGCCAGCGCTGTCTTTGGAGGCTGAGCTGGAGTCAGTGTGTGAGTAAATCAGTGGTGCCTGCTATGGACAAATGAAGGGAAGTTAAGTTAACCAGTACATCCTTAAGCCTCATTTTCCTTCCCCAATCCAGAGTAAATA
>RJWJ010014824.1:0-37217 GCA_004363605.1 Indri indri | reverse complement strand
GTTCGGTAAAATCGTTGCCCCAAGGTGTTGGGCAAAATTGGCCTCTGTTGCCATGGTGACAGCAGAGCAAGGGTAGCTCGGGGGCAGTGGCAAGAGCTCAGGGGTATTGGGGAAGCCAATCGCTTCCTCTCTTCACCTACCCCACCCTGAACACACACTGCTGATTGGCCAGGGAACGAGCGACTCACTCCAGCTGAGCCAATCGCACTGTTTCTCCTGGGAATGGAGGGATTTTAATAAGGTTAGGGGCCAGGGTCAGGACTGAAGCTGGCGGGGGTTGAGGGGAGTGCAGAGACCAGGAGGAGAAGCCACTGTGTGGAAGGATGCAGGGGCAAGCATGGCCATGGTGCGCTGAGAGATAAGAGCGAGAACTTGACTCTCAACCTTCTGATTCTGTTTCTGTGTGGTCTGGTCAAACCTCTTTTTCTGCTTTGTGCTACCTGTAAACTATCATGCTGTATTCTTAAAATAAGCCTTGCCACTGTGTTTCTTTTCCTTGCCACCATGTATCCCAAAGATAATGGGCTTTGACGTCAGACCAACCTGGAATCAAATCTTGGCCCTGGCACTTACTGCATCATCTACTCACACGCTACCTCTCCAGGCCCGAGTTTCCTCATCTGTAAAATGGGACTAGTGCCAATCCTTCTGTGGTGTTATTGTGAGCATTAAATGAGTCACTGCAGGCAAAGAACTTGCTTCACAGTAATAATCTGCTGAGTAGACACAGTGCACTAAAGGGGTGGTTCTTAATGCAGAGAGAGGACAAGTTACATTTGCCCAGGGGACATTTGCCATGTTTGGAGACATATTTGGTTGTCACATGGGGGCAAGTTCTACTGGCATCCATTGGGCAGAGGCCAGAGATGCTGCTAAACATCCTCCAATGCACAGGCAGCTCCCAACAACAAGAATTACCTGCTCTAAAATGTCAACATTGCCGAAGTTGAGAAACTCTACTATGAAGTCAGAATTATTCCCGTCACCTAGGCCAGAGACACTCCTTCCCACTGACGACACGGCCATGTTCCATGTCGGCAGGACTAGGGGGCTTCTGGAACGTCCCCAGAGAGGAGCAGCAGCCCGATTTCAGCACCAGATATGGTGCTGCAAACCCAACTCCGTCAGAGTCGGCTGCTGGGTCCCCGCCTGATGGATGGGGCTGGGGAGGCAGCAGAGACCCAGGTGACAGCAAAATGTGGGTGTTGGGGTTGGATACCGAGGTTCTGGGGAGGTCTGTGGCAGTTTAAACAGACCCCAGATACCACCGAGGGACAGAGCAGAGACGCGGTTCCCGTGGAGAAGTGACTGCCAAAGGCTAGCAAGGTAGCAGTCCACATCCTGGCAAATGACTGCGCTCCATTTAGGGGCAGAGAGGCCACAGCGGCCCCTAGTTCAGCAAGCACGTCACTGTCCTGGGGACCCGACTGGAAGGGGAAGGGAAGAGGCTCAGGCCCACACCTAGGCTAATCACAAGATGCCGAAAGCATTCTGGACCTCAAATGATGTAAAGGATGAGTGATTTGAATTACACAGGTTTTGCCGCTTTAAATAGAAGGGACAAAGACACAAAAGTTAATTGCATGACCTTCCATCTAATATCTTTTTAATGGCCTAAGACAATGGATTTCAATCAGGTTATACTGATGCCCAACCAGCGGCATCAGTCTAACCTGCAGGCTTGTTAGAAATGCACATTCCCAGGCTGCTCACCGGCCCTACTGAATCAGACACTCTGGGGAGGGCCCAGCAAGTGTTGGAACCAGCCCTCAGTGATTCTGCAGTCCGAGAACCACCTGTCTGAAGAGAAGGACCAAGGTAACAGGCAATGGAACACTGAGGTTTAACGCTCTGGGGAGCGAAATCCCAGGCTGGGGCATCCCCTGCTCACGGCTCGGTTCCACCTGAAGTAAATCGCAGCATTCGCAGGCGCCATGCAGGGCCCTGCGGCCGATGCTCCCGTACCGACGTGGAACAGCAGCTACCGAAACTGCTGCCTTGGGCAAGACAACCCATACTGCCTTCCAGTACAGCCACAGATGCTGCTACATGCATACAGAAAAGATAAGTCTACATGATAAAGATAGTAATTTTTAAAGACCACTTTTCTCCATCTCCCGTAAGCTAATATAGTGTACACCCTGGCGCTGTCGATGCCTCTTGAACCTCTGAGCTTCTTTGTTTATAAAATGAGGAAGTCCCTTCCAGCCCTAACTAGGTCTAAGATTAACCCTAAACTGTACATCGGATCCCTAAGAGGATCTTATAATCCAGTTGGGAAATGACAGTAAAATAAATGAAACTGTCTGTTTCCTTCATTAACTCTCGGTGCTTGCCCACAGATGCACACCACTGTGCGCTGCTAACACCATCGCAGAAGACAGAGCAACGTAGGCTGGATTTGGGATCAAAGGCTGAATCCAAACCTGGGCCTCATCCCCTACTGACCAACTGGCTGACTGCAGTCAAACAGCTCGAGATATTGATAACATCTACTTTGCAAGGAGGCTCTGAGGCTTAAGTGAGAAAGGAAAGAACTAAGGATAGAGGCTGGCACCCAGCAGCAGCTCAGTAAGTGCACCTTGCCCCTGCATTATCAAACACGTTAAATCATATGATATCAAAAACAAATGATGGCCGGGCCTGGAGGAGGTGGCTCATGCCTGTAATGCCAACACTTTGGGAGGCCAAGGCAGGAGGATCACTTCAGGCTGGGAGTTCGAGGCCAGCCTGGGTAACACAGCGAGACACTGTCTCTACAAAACAAAAACAAAACACAAAATAGTTGGGCATGTGCCTGTAGTCCTAGCTACTCGGGAGGCTGAGGCAAGAGGATTGCTTGAACCCTGGAGTTCGAGGCTGCAGTAAGCTGTGATCGCGCCACTGTACTCCAGCCTGGGTGACAGAGTAAGACCCTGTCTCCCAAAATAAGAACCCCCCAGACTCCCCCCTCAAAACAACACAAATGACTAGAGTAAAGGAACAAAGACATTTGTTATTTATAATGCTTAAAAGCTGGAAGCCACAAAATGATCCACAGAAGACAAACTAAAGTCAATTTCACATCCATCTGATTGGCTAAATTACAGCTATTTAAAATGCTGTTTAAGGACAAATTAGTGGGATGGGAAATTTTTCATAATATAGTGGCTAGGGAAGATTATATATATAAACAGTATAACATTAATTATGTAAAAATGATATAATATATACCCTATCTATGCATGCACATTTAATCTTTGAAGGATACACACACATTATAATAGTAATTTCTGGGTGGTAGAATCATAAGTGATTTTTGTCTCTTGTGTATATTTTTCTGTTCTTTAAAACTGCAGTCCCCAGCCCCCGGGCTGTGGACCAGTACTGGTCCGTGGCATATTAGCAACCAGGCTGCACAGCAGGAGGTGAGAGGCAGGCAAGCAAGCAAAGTGCCACCTGTATTTACAGCTGCTCCCCAAGGCTCTTATCTCAGCATAAGCTCTGCCTCCGGTCAGATCAGTGGTGACATTACATTCTCATAGGAACACCAACCCTACTGTAAACTGTGCATTTCAGGGATCTAGGCTGCACGCTCCTTATGAGAATCTAATGTCTGATGACCTGGGGTGGAGCTGAGGCGGTGATGCTAGCTAGCGCTGGGGTATCATTAGCAGAGGGGTTTGACTACACAATAAATGTAAGGTGATTGAATCTTCCCGAAACCACCCCCCTTCCCACACCCATCCATGGAAAAATTGTCTTCCATGAAACTGCCCCCTGGTGCTGAAAAGGTTGGGGACTGCTACTTTAAAAGATGTATTACAACGAGTACGTTACTCTAAGAGACAACATATTTTATTTATTAATTTTAGGAATAAGAGGGAGCAGGACTTGAGCCAAGGCTTGCGGGATGGTTGGAGATGAGAGACGGAAAGAAGGCAGAGGGGTGTTCAGGCCAGGGAGAAGCCGACGGAACCACAGGGAGGGTGTGGGGAGGGCACGGAGGGGCAGCTTCCGGGGCCCTGCTGGTCTGAAGCCACAAAGCATGCCTGCAGTTAGGGAAACAGGAATCAACGGACAGACTAGTGGCGGTCTGGGAAGAAGCTGGTGCATCGGGCAGACTGGATTTGCTGCAACAGTCTGCAGAGGAACCACCGCAGGTTCCTGAGCAGGCGATGACTTAATGAAGAGCAGCTCTGGGGGCTGCCTCAGCCCCTGAGGGCAAGATGGCCTGAAGACACAGGGACCCAGGAGGAGGAAGATGAGGAGCCACTGGCAGTGACCGCATGGGAGGAAGGAGCTCTGGGGTGGGGATGCCCCCAGCGATGAAAAACCAGCAGGACTTACTGTCTGCTCCGCTGTGAAGGAAAAGGCTATGAGGGGCCCGAGAGACTGAGCATGTGGCAGGGCTGTCACAAAACCCGTGGTCTGGCAGACAGAACATGCCTGGAGCTGGGGCTTCTCTGAACAGGGTAAGAAACGAGTTTCCAGAGAGAGAGGAGCAAGGGTCCAGGGAACTGGTCCTGGGAGGTGGTCACCCTCAGGGGACCAGAGGAGGAAGAGCACACCCAGGAAGGGGTGAAGCAATGGTCAGTGAAGCTCTCCCGGAAGCCAAGGCGGGAGCGTGTTTCCTGGAGGGTCATGGTGGGGCTGAGTCTAGATCCTAAAAGTCAGTATCCTGGGCCATGAAGCCAGCTATAGGAAGAGCAGGGGAGAACCAGACTGAAGCTGGAAGGAGCAGCTGGGTCAACAGCAAAGTTCCTTTTAAGACAGGGAGGTAGAAGTGATGGAAGACGGAGAAGCACGTGAGAAGGCACAAAGGAAGAGGCGCCCAGAGGGGACAGCAGAAACTGCTGGGGAGGAAGAGGAGCAGGGAGGCACAAAGAGGTGCTTAAGCTTCTCTGAGCTTCCCTGAGCTGACCTCTGCAGGGAGGGTTATAACTCCAACCTCTCAGGGTCCTGAATAAGAACGAAATGAGTTACTGTGTGTACAGCATCTGACATGGCGGCCGCTCAATATATGGGCGTGGTTGCCATCACATGGAAGTTTTTAAAAATTTTTAAAAAAGGATGAGATGCAGCGGAATGAAAAATGTGAACCAGGAACCAGGTGGGAACTTCACTTGAGATAAGAGTGTAAATGAGACCAAATTCCTCTACCGTAGACGGCCGGAGCCCATTTACAGGCTGGTGTCCGAATGTGGGAGCTGTCAACGAGACGGGATCGAAGCACGTTTACGCAACAGAGTTCTCCACTCGGAGTTAGACGGGATGGCCCAACGGTGGGACTCGCGCAGTGGACGTGACCCTCACAGCCTGTCTGGGTCAGTGAGGGGTCGGCAGTCCTGGCGTTTGGGACCTGCTTTTCCGGTCGTGCAGGCAGGGCAAGAGCTGCAGCTGTGTGAGTTTAACTGTCGCTGGTTCTCCTGAAGCAGAGGGTCTTCCTGATCTTCAAGGAACTGCCTTCTACCCACTCCCGAATGTATCAAAAGCCTCTTCCTGAGTTCATATTCAGAACCGAATGATGTTGACACATAATCAGCGCAGCAAGGACACGGAGGCCAGCTATTTGCTCCCCGTTTTCGTGGCCTGCACTAAGGAGACAGAGTGTCCATAATCCCATGGGTGACACTGTCCTTAAGTCTGCACTCTGCCTTAGTTTGGTGGCTGCAATGGGTCCAAGCACTTCCTCCCACCCACCTACCCTTGGTGCTAGGGCCTAGCCGGGTCTAGGAGGCTGGCTCTGGCCAAGGAACAAGGTCAAGTCAACTGGCATCCGTGGAAAGCAAATACGTGCTTTGGCCAACTTCTAACATCACAGCCCAAACAACTGGGCCAAATGACTCTCACCTGATCAAAGAGCCAAGGCTATGACAACCCCATAAAGGCGGTCACACAAAAAATCATAGCATTAACCCTATCCTAGTCATCTTGTTTCCAGAATCTCTTCCCTTATCTTCTAATCGCTCTGCAGCTACCTGAGTCATTTTCCTAAAATACACATCTTAAAACCTGCTGATGACTTCCTATGGCCTAAAAGATCGCCTGACATCCTGGGTGTGGATACTGTTCCCACAATATGACATCAACTTTTTACTTCTCCTTGGCCTGTCCATGCTGGTTTCTAACTGTGCCTTGCCCTTTCACACTTCTGTATTTTCACATTTTGGCGCACACTGTCCCCACCTCATGGAATGCCTGCCCGCCTCCCTTGGCTAACTGGTGAATTCCTGTTCATCCTCCGAGGTTCAGCCGAAGCCAGACCTTTCCTGTGGTGCCTTCTGACCCCCACGCCCCTGCTACAGTTAATGACCCGCTTCTCCGTGCTTCGCTGGACATGGGCAACGCGGGGTTCCTCTGTGAGCTCATCCGAGGCAGAAGGTGATTCTGGAACCTCCCAGGGCAGGGCCTGTCACGAAGCTCTTAAGTGCTCAGCAGGTGAGTGAACAAGCTAAGGAGCCTTAAAGCGTCTTCCCCACATCAACTGGCGCGACCATCTGGGTGCTTCAGAAATCATTTTTTAGATGCCATAACAAAACAGCCATAGCTAACCCCGTAGTCATCCTCCACTTTTGTCTGCAACAGTCAACATCTTTTCCCTTTTAACATTGATTTTAGGTTCACTAGGCAAGATGATCTGAGTAGGTTTTGCACAGCTTCTGCCTGGCACATTTTTGACACTGTGTGAATGTTGAATGGTAGCAGCAAAAAGAAGAGTTAAAGGGTTTGCTCAAGGAGAGACACCAATAGCGCAGTTTAGATGGGCAACAGCATGTACTGCTGAAACCATCTGGCTGAGGGAGGACAGGGCAAGCCTTCAGAGAGAGCCTCAAAGAAGTCCAGAGCCACGTGGGGCTCACCTGAGAGCTCAGATGTCTCACCTGCTTCCACCCACTCTCTGTAGATGGTGCATTCTGCTCACCATTCAGTTTGAAGCTGAGCCTCGTGGCGGCCATTTAGTTAAATAAACTCCCTACTCCTCCCTGCCAACCCTCCAATTAAATGATTAGAATGTGCTCAGCATCACTTAGCTAGGAATCCACAGCATACAGATTGTGTAAAAGATGAAAATTAAATATTTAAATGTCATTTCACTTACTCTGTGTGTTTATATGCTTCAAATTCTGAATCCCTTTCTGTACCTAAGATAGTTCAGCTCCTTGTGCATTTGAAGGTCTGATTTCTAACACTGGGTAATACGCAGGAAGGATGGGAGATGCGGGGGGCTCTAAATAAGTGTAAGATCACTCAGATTCTGTAAATATGATTCTAATTACACACATATTCATTGAAACCTGACTGTCTCCATCTGCGTTTCAAACGTGTATGTCAGAGAGACCGTATAGTTCATTCTGGAAGCCATGGCAAGCATAGCTGACCCCTGCTTTTCCCCCTCTCTGAATTCCTAGTGTATAGTTTAGTCTTCTGCTGTACATTAGCTGACTTCTTAAGAGTTCTGTTCATTTGATTCATGTGCTGATGTTTTCACCTTCCGAAAAAGGGCTTCTGGGTCTACTACGCTGGCAAATATTTCTCACGAATCACGTGTTTCTCCCCATCCCAGCAGTGCCCGCTCAGCAAGGTGCATGCCCTGGATAAACACCTGCCAACTGATGGAAACATACCTGTGTTGTACATGCACAAAGGGTTAATGGGAACCCTCACTGTCATTCATCTTAGGAAATCTGAAATAAATCCAGTTCTACTTTGTGTCCAGAGCTGCTATAAGGACTAGGTAATAACATTTACTGAGGCTTCCAGTAGACTAGATGGTTTTTGCCGAAAAAAGGCATCAAGTTCGATTTAATGTCTGCAGTAACCCCAAGAGACGGTCATTGCCAAAGAGGAGGCGGAAAGTCCGAGGTCAGCTGGGCCCTGGGCCTAGGCCCCAAAGCATATCGGGAAGAGTGAGGACACCTGTCAAAAATGCCAGTTCCCAGGCCCGGATCCCAGACTAAGTCTATTTGAATTTCTAAATGTGGGGTCTGCAAATGGCCATTCTAAGTAGCTCCCCAGATGTTTCTGATGTTTGGGACTAACAAAGAGTGGCAATTAAAGAAGGCTGAGGCCCATTCTGGTCTCCTCAAGAGCCACCCCACCTGACATTATTAGCAGCCTTAACTACCCCGATTTCCTGAGACAGCCTGTTATGGCCCGGGCAGCGGGAGAGGCTGTTAGCATGTCCACCACACACTACTTCTTCCCTGGACTTCAACGTACAGGCAGAGGAACAAGCAGGTTCTTAGGAGAGGAGGATACTAGGGTCATTGTGGGACACTGCTCTTGGAATGCAGATGGGTTTACAGTTCATTAGTCCACCTTGATTACTCGGTCTATGTCAAGACCACAGGGAGGAGGCTCTAAGTGGGAAGTATTACCCATGTGGGGGAAGCCTTCTCCTCCTGCCTTGTCTGCCTTCGGCCACTCCCCATGTCCTGGGCCTGGAACTCAGGGATGTGAGAGGTTGTTCCCATTTCACCCGGGACTGTCTCCAGGTATTAACACTATACGCTCAAATGCCCATTAGAAATCAGGATTCCAAAATTCGCTGCCCGTGGCATGGCAACCAACATCTGGACAGAACCTGAACTATTCGAAGAACTGCCCTGTTTGCCTGCATGAGAAAATGTCTGCTTTTGAGGAGACACTACAAATTTGAAAAGATTAAGGTGAACAGAGATGCAATACTAATATTAATGAAGTTTGGTGTCAAAGTTACATGTGTCCTTGAAAATAGCCCACTTCTATATTTCCCTGTATTTTCCTTTTCCAAAGATCACTTCTTTGGTTTACAGAAGACAAATAATGATCTCCTATTGGTACAGAACTTTATAATTTACCTACTACTTTTACAAATATTAGCTCATATATTTTCTCCTGGCCAACCAGTGAGGCGGTTCAGATTGGGATCATTATCTCAACTTTAGAGATGAAGACACAGGATTGAAGAGACCAGGTAGCACATCCATACACCCAGCTCTACGGCACCTTAGAGAAATTAGGACATGAACACATGGTCCTCCAGCTCCAGTGCACTCTGCTCTTCCGTGACCCTTGCGGGAGTTCTTGCTCACCTTCAAAGAACTTGGTAGGGGTGAAGCACAGGAAGTCTTCAGGTCCCATCACTGCATGTATGAGGTTAACTGCTATCCTCAGTACCAGGGACACCAGTGGTCCAATGGCCATGGTTAAGGAGGGACCACCCTCTCATTAAACAGAGACCCAGGTGATGGTGTTAAAGCCAGGACCAAGTCTGAATGCTCACTGCTAGGCTGCTATGGTCAGCTGGGAGGAAAAATTAGAAACCAGCTGAAGGGAAGGAAGTCTTGTGCATCACTATGTCTGGGAAGGCTGCTGATGTTCTAGCCTCCAAATAAACCACTGAAGTAAGGCAGTGCGAGCTGCAGAGAACTTCGAGTCTTAGGCTATGTCACTACACAGTTCGTTTGATATTGAGAACAAGAATGAATGAGAATGAAGTGACAGCATCCTTTTCGTTAACTCAACACTGGTGTTACAGCAATGCAAAGACCACTTCAGAAATCTGTTGGGACTCTGACTCATGCTGGGGTCGGGGTTGAGGCTGATAAATGGGACCCATGAAACAAGGTTTAGCTTTGCAGAGGCTAAACTCCTGTATTATATGGGCACATGACTTCATTTTTGCATTGAAGTTTTCACTGTAAGAAACCTAGATTTAGAATCAGAAATCCGAGTTGGAATACCTAGCTTGACCATTTCTTAGAAATGTCACCATGCATCAGCCTCTGAGCCTCAGGTTCCCAACTACTCACAACAGAGTTGTTTGGAGGGTTTAATGAAGAATGCACGAATCCTCCAAGACAAGCCAGGAAGAAAAGACAGTCTTGTCTGGCAGTGAAACACATCGGTTGGCATCGACATGATTACTAAAATAGCATCTGGGTGAAAGTGGCTGTGGCCCTTATAGGTGACGGTGTAAGCAATGGAAGCAGACCATGGAGGACCCAGGCTCGTGAGGGCTCCGGACTCCACCTGAGCATCCCACGGCACGCTGCTACCATGCGAGCTCCATGAGTACAGGGCATTTTGTTTTATTCGCTTCTGGGTCAAACAAAATAGTGCCTGGCCCCTAGTGCATTCGGTCACTATTTGTTGATATAATGAACCTCTGGAGCTGGTCCCAGGAAACAGGGAAATCTGGAACCAGGACTTCCATGTCAAAGTTAACCAAAACCCCTGAGAATACCATCGTGACCTGCCTACCCCATTCCTGGTGTCTCCTAGGAGGTCACATCCTAATGAGCTGTTGAGGGAACACAGTAATCACCATGAGATTGGGGTGCTGTCCAGCACGGGACACAGTGGGAAGTTAAGAACCTACAGAGTCACAAGACTTTGGGGCTGGAGGAAGTCTCAGAGGCCACCTGACTTGGCCCTTTTGAAGAGGATGAAGCTGAGGCCCGGGGAGATGAGTTCCTAGTAACTGGTAATTGGTTAGCAGCAAAACTAGAACTTAGAACCATGGAGTGGTAACTGAGGAATTGTTGATTTTTTTTAATAAAAAAAAATAGACTTTGACTTTGAAGGAGGCAATGACTCCCTAGCAAAATGAGGCAAGAGGCTGGGTTAACCGATGCCTCTGCCCAGGTGGGGAAGGAGCAGGGCTGCCAGTTTCCAAATCCTCAGGAGCCGAAGCCCCTTAATTCTTGGCAAAGGGGAATTTTCTGTGAGAGATGAAAAACTTGGAAAGAGTCATAAAAAAAAGTCCCAAGGTTTTTCAGATAATAAACAGCTCTTCAACAATAGGCTGACAAAGAAAGCACACAGATTAGATTTCCCAGAACGAACTCTCAGACCAGCTTTAAAAATTAGAGGAGAATGCGCTCCAGGCAAGATGCATTTTGGGTTTCATGAAGCCCAGTTGGCTGGAAGGACTGTCAGACAAGCAGAAGAAATCCAGGAAACAGATGGGGTGTCTTCCTCTCATTGCAACACAGCCTGGGGACATTCTGCAGTTGGAGCTATGCTTGATGGTGCTGGTCCAAGCCCGGGGCGGTGGCCACATCCCAGTTACACTGGATGAGACAGTGTTTTGGCAGACAGAAAGGCCGTGGCCAATGCCGTAGTCTATACTAAGCAGTGCATGAGGGCCCTGCCTTGCCAATAAGTTCAGGATGGGGACCAGCCTCCAGGGCTCCAAAGCGTGGTGCCACCCAAAACTGCTATCCTCTCCCTACCACCAGCCCCTGTACTCCACAGGCTCAGCCAACAGCACTGAGCTGCATCCCCACCCCAAGAGAGAAAGGAAACAGACTGGTGCCTTTTCTGGGTCAGGGAAGAACACTGGATTGGAGTGGGGGGCAGTGTTCACACTCCCATGAACGTCTCATGAACGGCCCTGCAGGTGACAGGTCCCAGGGGTCTGGAGCACTATGGGTGTTAGAACCCACTGCACAGATGTAATTAGGTTAGCTTTGTCCTCCCTCTCTGAAGTGTCCTGGAGGGAGCTTCCTTGGGCTGGCAGGACCCACCCCGAGTCTTCAGCAAGGAGGTGATGGGAAGTAAAACCAGGCCATCTGCAGCCTGGTTCCTGGTCCTCTCTTAGATCACTCTGCCAGCCTGAGAGCCCCCTTAGACTTAATGGTTCTTAGAATTAACAGTGTGCATTATTTGCTTGAGTTTGTATATTCTATATTTAAACAGATCTGGGTTTCTATATCCCTTTGGGCCATATAACAGGGATTTTCAGCAAACATACCTTGGACAAAGGAAATAGCAACATTTTTGAAAGCTGTGATGTTTCCCACTTGCCACTATCAACATAACATACATAGCACAGTGACTATGATTTGGAGTCATTACCAATCTGGTCCTGCGTCTTTATACAACTTCATCTAAGGGTGTCGAGTGACTTGAGAGGCCACCTAGAGAAAAGGCAGGCAAGTCCCCCTGCGGGGCCATCTCAGGGGATGGAGCCCAGTGAATGGTCTCCTTGGTGCTGTTCTGAGCCACTGGAGGAACTGCCCACAGCTCGAAGAACCACGTGCCTAGGAGCCTTGCCATCCTGGATTCTCCATCCTGCTCGGCCCCTTTAACTCTGACCTTGGACAAGCCATTGAACCTTTCCACACCCCAGTTTCCACAGCTGCAAAATGTGGTAACATTACAGCGCTATGTTGGGGGGCGGGGCGAGACGACGGGGTGGGATACACAAGAAATCAGGAAGGGATAGAGCTGATGGTATTAAAGCAGGGACAGAATTGATGAATGGACACACTGGGCCTCTTTCATGTCACCACTGGGAGGGAACATGGCGATGAGAGTCCTCCTTGGGTGTGAGAGTGGACGAATCCAATGGCCACTGTCACCCGCCCTGACCCACTCTCTACTTTAGACATCGTTGATCTCTCTTCCTTCTGGAGATACTTTCTTTCCGTGCCTGCAGGGCTTCCAAATGCCGTCTCCCTGGCTGCTTCCTCTGGCCTCTGGGCCAGGTTCTCCTCTTGTGATCACTCAGCCAGGAGTGTGGCAGGCTCCCTGTTTTATCTACACCTGCTCCCCGGACCATCTCACCCAACCCTGCAGTATTAAGTTCCATCTCTACACTGATGACTCCCAAACTGACATTTCCCCTGACCTCCATGCCCACGTGCCCACCCAGCACTCCCAGAGGTATCTGCAACTTAGCACATGAAAGTGCAAGCTTGTCTCTGCCCACTGCCCCATCCATCCAATTACTCAGGCAATCCTGGACACCTGGCCTCTTCCCATTCTCCACATGGAATCTGTCAGAACATTCAGTCGGTGTTCCCTTTAGGATACAACTGCGCTATCCCCTGCCCCAAATCCCCAGGAGCCCTCCCCCGGATCCCTGCATAGAGTCCCGCTTTCCTCCTCACTCCTCATGATCCACCCTCAACAGAGCACCCAGGAGTCGTCAGATCACGTCCCTTCTCTGCTCTGCACCCTGAAACGGCTCCCCAGGTCCTTCTGCATAAAAGCCAAGATTAACCCAAAGGTCACTGAGACTCTACGTGATCTGCTGCGGCCCTCCCCCAGTGTGCCCCAGCCATGCCAGCCAGCTTCCCTACCCGGACAGGCCTGCTCCAGCAAGCCCCAGCCCTTGCTGGCCTCTCTGGAATGCTCTTCCACCAGATAACCTCCCTGCTCACTCCCCTGAGCCTTCACTGACAAGCCACCCTCTCAGCGAGACCCGCCCCATCTACACTAAAACTGTCCCCTCCCAGCAGCCTCCCCCTGCCCCTATCACCAGCTACAACCACCTACTCTGCTCACACTGTTTAATGTCTCCCCCCTCAAGAGAATGGGGGATCTGAGTGGGAAGGGATTTTTGCCTATTTTGTTCACTGCTGCATCCGCAGCTCTCAGAATAGCAGGTGGCACGTGGTAGAGACTCAGGCTGAAGGAGCACACCCCGGACCCAGCTGGAAGTCACCCTCTGTTCCTCCCTCGTTCTCCTTCGATCGCTGTCTCCCCGTTTATCTCCCTTCAAGAGATAAACTGAGTGAAGTGTCTATGTAGCTGCCCGAGCATGAACGAGGTGACTTCTCCACTCATGGGACAGGAGGCGGAGGGAGAATGTGGGAGGAGGCAGTTCCTGTGCTGCTGGGGAGGGGAAGAGCAGGTGAATTTCAGTGTTCCAGGAGCTTGAACCACGTGCTTGGTTCATCTCCTTCGACCTACTCCCCGCTCTAATCCTCAAATCTATGCGTGCGTGGCCTCAGTTTTTTCATCCACAAAATGGAATGTAATAATGCCCCATCCATGGAAGTTTTTTGTTTGTTTATAGATGAGAGTCTTTGGTAAGTTGTAAAATTTTATACAAATATAAGGTAGCATTATGAAATTTCTTGTACGTATCTTTTTCTGATCTGTCTTCTATGTTCCAAACCCACACCCCAAGCTACCAGCTGAATACACTGACATGGACCTTCCCCTGATGCCTCAAAATCAAGATGCCCAAACATGACTTATCTTCTCGCATTTCACCCTCCTGGTCTGTTCTGACTTCCTAACACAGCTCTCAGCTGCACAGACTTGAAATTTCAGAGTAATTGTCATATCTTCCCTGTCCCTTCTAAGCTCAATCCAACTAGACTCTAAATCTTTTTAATATTGTTTCTGTGATGCTCCTCAAAGCTGTCTCCTTACTGCATCTCTGAGTTGGTCCACTTCCTCCCAACAGCTTGCTAGGAGTACTGCAACCGCCTTCCAAGGGGCCTTCCCACCTGCAGCTGCGTCCCACGCCAACCCACCCGCTCACAGCAGCCAGAGCTTTCTGCCAAAACCCAGAGCACTTCCGCTACCCAAAAGCTTCCAATGGTTCGCCTGTTACATACAGAGTAAAATCTGAAAATCCACACACGGCCTTATCCAAAATCCCTCCCTTCCAGCTTCATCTGCAACCATACCTGCCCTTACCACCCATCAACTTATGCTAAGGTAGGTAAAGCACAACACAGCCCCAGACTGGAAATTACTCCATACACTCAGACTCTCGGCCTTTCCTCCAGCTGCTCCCTCCATCTGGAACAGCTCACTGAAGCCCTCCCCCTCCCTTAGGACCTCTGGGGTTCTGCATCCCCTAGGGGGCATTCCCAGACGCTCCCAGGGAGAGTTCAGTCCTCCTCCTCACGCTTGGCCCCCACTGTTCCTCCCATCTCCCCTCCCACATGCCTGCACATGGTGTGGCCCTCGGTTTGAGACCATCCTGGACAACATTTAAGGCCAGCCTTCTCTTACAGAATTCTGCGTTCTTGACCCCCTACCCCCATCTTGGCCAAAGATAGCTACAGTAGTGACCGGCACTAAACGAAAACCATATGTGCAATGGCCCAAAAGTGAGGGTAGACTGAATATCACCACCACCAAGTCTGATGACCACTGACTGACTAACTTGGCATCAGTCTTCATGCCAATCCGTTGAGTGCGCAGAGCTGACGTCCATTTACAGACGACCTATTGGGGCTCAGAAAAGTCCTAACCATCTGGCCAGCTAGAGAGTGACAGAGCCCACCGCGAACCAGCTCGGTCTTGCCCCAAAGACTGTGCGCTTTTGCCCCAGCCCCGCACCACCCTCAGTAGCCAAGGTGGCTAAGGCAGACCTAGGCACTGACCTCAGATGTACCACACTCCTACAGATTGTACAGTGAAATTCCCAGGACAGGAAGAGAGTCATGATCAGGGATCCAGGAAATGATTAATGCAAAAACCTCTGCAGCCTTCAAGAGCAGGAGGGTTTACTAGCAGAACAATGAGCAGCAAACTCAGCCCCCTTAATTGGGGTTTTAGGAAGTATTTACTGTCAGATGGAAGGTTTCAACCAAACAAAACAGGCTCCCATTTCTGCTGTGTGCTGAACAAGTTCTAAAAGGTTAAAATAATTAACATTCTTTCTTTCTGCTTACACTTTTCGAATTCTTTTTATACTATTATTATTTCTTCACTGAGTCATGTCTTTGAAAAAAATGCCTAGTGTTTAGCTCCTTTAATTTTTTTTCTCATTCAGGGCTCCATTAGTGTCCTTTGTCTTTTTAATTCCTTGCCCCTGGCTTTCCTTTGGGGCCCTGGCACCACCAAATAAAGCCCAAGCGGGTACCAGGAAGACGTGCAGAACATTTCTTCAAAAGCACGGCAGACATTCACAACACTGATGAAACTCTCTCCTGACCCTCACAGGGTGCCCTGGGCTCAGACGAGATGCCAGATGGTGAGCTGTGGCAGCTACAGGTGCATTCACACAATTCTGCAATATACTCACTGCAGTTAACAACAAAGTGGGAACTACATAGGTCGGTATCTGTTTTACAAGCAACCCAACTGCTGAGTCAATGGCGGGCGTCTCATTTCCATGGTACCCATTTGGAGCATCCATTTTAAATCTAAAGTTTCCCAAGTGTTTTATCCCTTTGGTGAGCTAGACTTAGGGCAGAGTTCTTCAAAGTTCACATCTGGTTTCCTTGTTTCAACCAGCAGTGATGATACCAGGTTTTTAAACCTTAGGTGGGACGGCAGTGACGGTGTCGCTGACTGTGGCTCTGGCATGAAATGTAACCAGACAGGCCTGTGCCAACCCCACCGCCCTCCCTTCCCTCTGTGGAGCTTCTGGCAAAAGCTCTCCCAAAGGCAAAGGATCGTCCACTGTGGATTCTTGGGATGAAATTTTGTATTTTGCAAAGGTCTTTTCCCCTGGTATTTGTCTAAGGAAAGCATCAATTCATAAATCTCAAGGTCACGGAAGAAAAAAAAAAAAAGGATCCAACAGTGTCTAACATGCAGCTTTTGAAAATCAACTAACCCTTTGGGGCATTTTGTGGAATAAAATACACAAAGAATCAACAGGAGGATGGCATTCAATTGTTCAAAGGAACGTCATTAAAGCAAACTTTGCTACGCTGGTGGGGGCCTGGGCAGAGCCTGCGTTCAAGATAAATGTCCAATTCCTCTGGGACTCCTACGACCAACTGTTACCAAACCGCAGCAGACGACATTTCACTAGAGCAATAATGCAGCTCAGGAAGCCAGAGCGGGCAGGCAGCTGCAATTCCCAGCCGCTCCGCGGCAAGTGACCTGTGGCCTTTTGGTTCACAGACTCTTTTACCTGAGCCAAGAAGGTGCCCGACTGAATCATAGATCTTTTACCTTTCATAACACGAGACGGAAGAGTTCTATTAAAAATGTATGAAGCAGTGAGCAGGCTACAGCGGCAACAGGAACTTGGGTCCTCAGGCCAGAGGCTGTTCACCTTTCAACAAAATCCTATGAAATAATTCATGCATACAGGGTCAGCTCAACTACATGTATGCATTTTGGGGAAAAAAAATAGAGGGAGAGGAAAAAAACACACAAAAAATATACTTTATCCCTGGATTGCGTGGGAAAATGGATTATTCTTATTTTCCTTCTTAGCCTTTATTGTGTTTCCAAATTTTCTGCAGGGAGTATGTATTCCTTTATGAGAAAATATAAACATTTTTCACAAACAAATGTTCACATGGGTCTTTGCCCAGGCACTGACTATGTTTAAATAGGTAAAAGATGCAAAATGGAGAGTTTATATATGGATACCTACCAAGCTTGGGAATAATCTCTGCTCTGGTCCAACACAAATAACTTTAATCACCAGAGCAAAGGGACCCTGCTGCTCGCATACACCCCTGGGCAGGGGCCCGGCTGGGAAGGCAAGATAATTCCACATAGCTGTTCCCACATCGCCAGGGACAAATCCTAAATTTGGCATCCTCTGGAAGTGAACAAGTTTCCTCTCCCCCTGAGAAATCAGAGATCTGGCATGTAAGTACAAAGGCTGTGGGTTTTCAAATAAACATTTTCCTCCAAAGAAAGCCAACCAGTGATTATAGCATAACTTTCCCAGAAGAGATTCCATTTACCACCTCTTCTTTAAGAAATTACTTGGCAACAGGATGTCATTTAATTAAAGTATTTACTTAAATGTATGACCTCTGGGCCTCAAGGAAACGGGGTATTTTTCTAATCTACTGGCAGTTCTGGCGGTTGTTTGACCACGGGTCAGGCTTTTTCTGATGCTTACACACACCACTTGCTTCTGAAATAAGAATGTCAAGATCTCCTACTTTATAAGCCAGTAAAAAAGCAAAATGCTCTCATTTCCAGATCCTACAAAAATTCTGGGGAATGCCAAGCTTCTGGCATTCTCCACCTGGCTTCAGGTGGGGTGGAAAAACCCCTAACTACAGCTTCTTCTCCATAAAAATCAGAAGCAGTAATTTCACTGTGGAACAAAAACCTACCTTTTTTAAAAACCCAAGTTCTGATCATTCTAGCCCACAAAAAAATTATTGCGTAGTTGGGCTCTTATAATATTGCATTAGGTCCAATATCCTCATAGTCTTCTTTCTGGGCTTGAATGTTTCCCAGTTTTGAGAGCTGGTATTTGTGTCTTTTTTTATCCCCTTTTCTTATTTCTCATTTTTATTTTATTAAAAAATGTTCCCCAGAGTTTAGAATATTGTCTAGTGCTGTCAGCCTTCAATAAATATTTACAGAATAAACTCGTTTGCCAAACGGAGGGTGGCAGAGGGTCCGGGTCCTGTGAACGCCAAAGAGCAGCACCCTGTCCTCTGTGTGGGGCCAGAAGACCGAGGCCAGGTTGGAGGGGCAGGTTGCAGTACTGTGACTTCCTGAGGGTGCTAACAGAATCGGGAGACCTGGGCTCTAGCTTGGACGCGACCACCCGCTGGCTGGGGACTTGCAGGGGATCACCGAAATTCCCAGGGAGCCTCCGGCCATTCTGGCACCGTCATCACCTGACATATGACCTGACAGCGTCCCACACCCCGTGCCGCCCCCTCTCCCTCCCTATGGGACTCTGGTCTTCCTTCTCCTGGTGCTCGGAGGCACCGGTATAAACAGCAATGAGTCGGTAGAACGGATTGATCTTCTGTCTGCTGCTAATCCCCAGCAGACATTCTAGGGAAGATTCTCAAACAGGTGGTTTGTGAACGTTGAGAAGAACGCTGCCATCGGAGGAGTCAGCACAGGCTCTCAATGGCCCACATCGCTGTCATAAACACTGCTCCTAAGCCTTCCTCTTACACATGCCTGCCTTGCTAGAAAACTGTAATAGAATCAAAACCAAGCTGCGGAAATGTCCACTTTGCAATGGCACCTGTGCTTTCTGTCCATTTATACAACAGATGAGATGATTTTGTGCCATCCTGTGTATGATCTGTTCCTCCAGCCTGAGCCAATTGTTTAGCTCAGAGGTGGGGAACTTCTTCATGTTGGAAGGCTGCATTAATTTAGCTATAATCAAATAAGGCCACATTCAAGACACTTCGATTAGATATACTTAAAAATGTACATTATTTTGTAAAAAATCTAACTACTATGTGCTTAATAATTTCAAAAAATGAAAACTACTTAATTTTAAAGTTAACTAACTTTTTAACAACTATGCTTTGTCTGCTTTTTGCTGGAAAGCATTATAATATTTGGTTGCAGCATGGAGGTCTGCAGTTTCAGCTGATCCTGTAGATGCGTATCAGTCATTTGTGACTTTACGGGCATCTTGATTTGGGTTACGTAGGAAAATGTGGATTCACAGCAATAAGTGGTTAAAAAACAAGAAAGCGTTTTTTGGGCACGTTGCTGAAGGTGTGGGTATTCTACTGCATTTGTCCATATTTCAACTGGATCTTTCTTAGCATCAAACAATGACTTTAAAATGTCATCTACTGAGAGAGCTCAATCAATTCCATCTGTAGTTCTTTAGGTGCCTTGGTGATATCAACTAAGTGAGGCTGAAATGCCAATTTGAGTGTGATGTCATTATTCTCAAAGTCAGTGAACCTTTCATTGTATTCTCCAGTTAATAGGTCTGTAAGAGCTGTATATTCTTCGGATGATATGCATATATCATCCTGCTCAATAACCTCTGCTAACTGGAGGAATGTTCATCTGAAATTTCCTGAGGAAATTTCTAAAAAGATAGTTTTTGAAATGCTTGGATTTTTTTGCCACGTATTACATATAGACTTAGCTTTACCTCGCAAAGGAAGATTCAAGTCATTTTGATTCGACATATCACTCAGAAATGCTACATTTCTATAGAAATATTTCAATAATTCACATTGCAGATTCTGTTCTTCATAAAATTTACCTATCTGTTCTCGCAGAGATAACATTTTGGCTAACACCTATCCCTGCGATAGCCAACACATATTGCAATGATAAGGCAAATCCACACTGAATACCTCAACTTCGCATGTTAAGACACTGACCGTGCTGTGTTGCATTTGCAGGAATACAGTTAATACTTACAACTTGTTGCAAAGTGGCACTTAAAATAGTAGCTTTAACAGACATTTTGCTGATGCAAGATACTAATACAATGAAAAGAAATGAAAGCGTCTGGATCTGTTAGTAAATTTTTTTAGCTGTGCAATAAACCCTTTACATTTTCCTGTCACGGAAGGTGCACCATCTATACATACACTCAAATCTACCACATTCGGTTCAACTTCACGACATTTATCTTGAAAGTTGTTGAAGGTATCTATTCCCCATGTTCTGTTCGCAAGAGTGCCCAAAGCAAGTAACTCTTCATAGCAAAGAAAATCTTCTGTTATGACCCAAATGAAGTACAAAACCTGCCCCGAGTATTTTCAGTTGATTCATCCAAAGCAATCGAATAATACATATTTTCCTTTTGAAGCATTGCATGAAGTTGTTCTGTTAGGTGGAAGACTAATTCATGCTGCTGATCAGTTATGGTTCTTCTTAAAAGAGGCAGTTGTTTCTATGAAAAGTTACCAGGGTCTAAGCATCCTACAACTTCAACAATACATTCTTTCATAATTTCCACATCACTGAATGGCTTCCCTTTTTTTCCTGAGCATATAAGCTACTTTATAAGTTGCTTCAGTGGCATTATTTACAGGTCTTATTGCTGCTTGAAAGAATTGTCTCTGCTTTTGCTTTTCATCTTTTAATTTCTGAAATACAACCTTTCCCGCCTCTCCCTCTAATAAAATATTCGTGGTCCTTGTCAATGTTATAATGAAGATAAGCACTGAATTACTTTAATGTTCATATTGCAGTATCACAAAGCAAGCAAATCATCTTATTTTTAGCAGAAACAAGATAACACTGCAATTTCCAATCCTCATTAAAAAATCTGTTTTCTGCCTTCAGTGTTCTCCTGGTCTTCTTTGACATGATAGGCTGTTAAGCAGACAGAATTAAAAAATACCATTGAGCTGTACAACTGTTCAAAAATTCCACTTCAAACAGAAACACAATGCACCATTGTCAAAAGCTGATAACAGACTGGCATACTCGACCCCCATAAACTCTTGCCAGCCAGCCTCATGAGGTAGTGGCGCCAGTCAGGCAGGGGAAGTTAGAACTAAATCATGATGTAGCAGCTGACAATTTAGCCCTTATTGCTTACTAATGTTCTAACTGTGTCAGTCAATCTGGGAGGATTATTTTGTTGAAACTTATTTTATTCTTTGGTATTTTAAATACTTTCATTTTAAAAGTAAAAATAAAAGCTGAACAAAAATGCATTAATAAAAAAAAGGATTTGTTCCGTAAAATTTGGATTCAGTCGAAAGGCCACACTGAAGGATCTAGGAGGCCACATGTGGCCTTAAAACCACAGGTTCCCCACCCCTGGTTTAGCTTATGTGGCAAGTGTATCTTTGTGTTTTCATTCAGATCATGGATAAAAATGCTGACCTTCACAAAGCAAAGGGAAGACTCTTGTGGAATTCTATGCCAGAGGTCTCTCCAGACCAAAGTCAATTCTTTAATGAACACATCAGGGGCAAACCGTGCAGCTACAGTAGCCCTTAGGAGGCAGTGTGGTATTGTGGTCTAGAGCATGGGTGGTGGAGATACAGAAACCAGGGTGAGAGTCCCACTCTGCTGTTGCTGGCTGTGTGGCCTTGGGCAAATTGCCTAGTCTCTCTGAATCTCAATTTGCTCATCCATGATATAAGAAAAATAATGATAGTACCTTCTTCACCGGGTTGATCTGAGGATTATGTGGCACAAGGTGTGTTTAGGCCTTAGTCTGTGTCTAACACACAAGTTATCTCTTAACAAACAGAAGCAATGTGTTGTTGTTTAACAAGCTCACAAGCATATTAGAGGAAAATCTGTTACACATCTCCAGGAAATCACATCTTTGGCACTTACTTGACATAATAGCAACCCTATCAAAAATGTAATGCATCTATTTGGCTTTGCTTGTTTTTACAGAGCTCATGACAACTCTCAGCTTTTTATCAAAACTCACCAGCTATTTAATAATCCACTCTAGACATCTGGTGGGGAACATTGTCACTCTTTCCTGAATTGTCTATTGTTTTCAGAATCCATCTTCTCCTGCTTAATAAAAACCATGACAACTTAGCCCACCTCCTTTGTGTATCTCTGCTTCCCTATCCCTCATAACGTTTCTATGAAGAACCAGGTAGCGGGCCTATGAACTCGCATCTCCAAAGTCTCTTAAGAAAATGGAAAGCAGAACTCAGAGAGCCCTTTGGGCCCCCTGCACTATGTTTTTTGTTGTTTTTTTTTTTTTAATTACTATGTACTCCAGTTACTCTGGAAACCTGTTTGCCCCACCCTTTTCATTTTAAGGCCTTCCAGTTAGTGGGTAAAATAAAAACGAAATCGGTGCTAATCAGTTCTACTACTTTCTCTCAGTCATCTGTTAACATTAACACCACCTGTTCCAGCCATTTCTGTCTCCTTAGTGAGAAACTTCGTACAGACTCAGAAGTGGAACAGCCCATTCAACACACACAGCCCTGCTTTCTCTCTTCTTTGATCCATTCTGCAGGTAGAAAAACCATGGCTCTTGTCTGTTGCCAAATCCATTACACGGATCAAACTGAGAGGTCACAGTCCAGGCTGTAGTTCCCCCGCTTAACTCTCTGAATGGCAGAAACTCGAGGAGTCACTGGGTGTAGAAGCAGAGTCCTGTCCCCACACCTGGTGACCAGCGGTGGACACTGGGTTGGACACATGCAAGGTAAAGAACTGCACCAGAGCTTCCTCGCTGCACACAAAGCAGAGCTTTCAGGGGTGCACTGACCGGGGCAGAAGAAACAGGCAAAAGGACTGAGGTATGTAAACAGTCAGTGCCAGTAACAGATCACTCTAGCTCAATAAAATGCCTTTATGAGGCAATTAGCAGTTCATAAAATCTGGTAAGTAACTCGGAAACCTCTGTAGCACTCCTTGAGTGTTCTCCACCGCTAAAGGACCCTTGGGAAATATTAGCTCTCGCTGTGATGAATCATCGGCAACGTAGACGGCAACCACTCACAGAAGGGGGAATTTAAACTTCTTTCTGCCTTTGGTGATTAAGAAGAGAGTCTCAAGTCATCCCAGTTTAACATTCGACTGTCGTAGGAGCCAGCTGCAGGGATGGTCAGGGGAGGAAGAGAACTGATGGCAGCCTTACCTCGAGCTCTGGTTTTCTTGCACACAGAATGGGACAGACCTGCCTTGCAGAATTGTCACAAATCAGAAAGCGAGAATGTAAAGCGCCTGGCTCAGTGCCTACTGCTGCTCCAAAACCACTGGTGGCTGCCACCGATGTGTCTGCTGGCAGTAGCAGTAATGGTGCTGCTTGCAATCAGCATTCCCTGAGCACCTACAGTGTCCCCTTCATAGTTCCTACAAGAACCCTACGAAGTATCACCCACGGCCTTAAAATGAGAACCTAAGATTTAGGAGAAACTGGCTTGGCTCACCTTTGAGCCCGTACCCTCAACTGCTTCCTGAATCTAAAAATGTCTTGCAAGTGAAAAGTTACGCTTATAACACCAAACAAAAACACAAAAGAAAAATTTCTTATAAATAAAAAAAAAAAAAACTCAAAACATAAATAACTTCTACCACTATGCTACTCAGGGATGATGATCATTCTCTCTCAATAGTTGCAGAGCGTCTAGTGCACGCGGGCTCCATGGGGACACGCCATCAAGAGGATGAATGGCTGGTGGGGTGGGCGGGTGGACGAATGGGTAGGCTTTTGTACCTGTGGGTTTCCCAACAGTTTCTGGGGTCATTTTTTCACTGCATTCAAGTCTCTGTTCAGATGTCACCTTCTTAGAGAGGCCTTTTCCCTGGCCTACTTTTGTAAAACAGGACTTCATTCTCCTCTATTCCTTAGCCTCAACAATGTTTTGCTGAAATAGAGCAGTTATGATTGCCTGTTATCGTATTATATTTGTTAATTTTTTTTGTCTCTCTTATATAGGGTGTAAGCACCAAGAAGATATTGACTGTGTGTTTTCATGGCTGTGTCCCTAGGATGGAAACACACAGTAGGCACAATAAGCATTTGTTAGCTAGACAGACAGGTAGGTAGAGGAATACATATGCATAAACATCACTCCACACAAACATATCAATATATGGTAGCACGAATTCCACTGAACTCACTATAAAAGCAACTTGGATAACACAGTATTTCCATAAACTTCCCAATGGACCTGAGGCTCAGTTTCCTCCAAAGACTAAAATAAGGCCTGGCACTAGGGGAGGGGGTAACCCTAGCCCTTGTTACTTCTCGGCTGGCTAGTCATTTCTAGTTACCAAACTATCATCTAGATATGAATAGAAAAGAGAAATTCTGCTAAAAAAAAAAAAAAAAAAAAAAGCAAGAAAACACATTGCAACGAACTCTGCCCATGATATGTACAGCGGTGGGGTCATATCAGTTGATTTGTCCTTTTTTATTCATTTTTTCACTTCGGGGAATAGGCCTGTGCTATATCCAGGGTCTCACAGCCTGATGGACCCTCAACAGAGAAGGGACATTTTAAATACTAAGAGCTAGCCAGGCACGGTGGGATGCTCTGGGAGCCCAGAAAGCAGAGGAATCAAAGACAAGATTGCCCGATCTATTTGCTGGACTGGCTCCAGATACTGCTCCCAGCTATACAGAAAACTTGTCCTCCCTGCCACCCGCCACCGCTCTGAACTAAAAAAAAAAAAAAAAAAAATACAGGAGGGTTTCAGTCCCATGAGACAGAACTCGAAAGCCATCTAGGGCAGGGATCCATGTGGTAAGGATCCTTCCAGCTCTCCAGAATGACTTCCCACAGGAGGAGGGCATGATCTGTATCAACTTTTAGGGTTAAGTTTGCCTGTGAAAAATCAATCTCACTCTACAGCAATATTTCTGAAAGTGTCAGCTTTCTTCTCACCCAGAGTACCAAAAAACAGAAAAGAAAAATGATTTTTTTTTTAAATGAAATCAATTTCAATCCCATAGTTTCGAAAATATTAGCAGGCTGGCTGTTTGGCACAAACGTAGGCACTTAGGATACAAACAGCAATTAGACGTTTTCCTAGATGCTCTGTAAAGAAAGGGAGATTCGGTTTAAGCTGAGTTGTATCCTTGAAAGGTTGCAGAGAAGCATCGATGAGTCCTCCAGGTGCTTTAGCTCACTTATGCCTGATCCCAACCGCCACACTTGAAGAAGCCAAGACCCAAGCAAGTTCTGGTTGTGACTCCCTCCTGGAGCTGTATGACCCTGGAAAAAGCCACTCAATTTCTCCGAGTTTCCTCTCCTGGAACATGGGGTTTGCTGGAATAGCCGTCCACTCAGTTGATTCCATGACTATCAGCTACAAAGGCAGACCTCTGCCCCGATATCCAGAACCCCACGCCTCCCTGACCACGGGAGACACTTCCTGCTTCCCACCGCCTGTGTCTGTCCTTCCTTTCCTCTTCCTGGGCAGCCTCGTGTCAATTCTTGAAGCCCTTGTGCAGATGTCACCTGCTGTTTCAAAAAAGCATCCCTAACTGAGCATGCAGAGTTAGCCTAGTTACCCTGTCCTGTAAACATTTTTCACGTATCTCTTATACCATTCATCAAAGCATCTTTTAACTGTATGTTTGCAGGCCCGCTGTGCCCCATGAAGGCAAGAGAATTGGTTCAGAGACAGGTAAGGTGAGTAAATATTTGACGGATGAATTCTAAAACAAAAGAACAAATTTATTTAGCTTTATGTCTGCTCTCACAGGCGCTTAGCGGTAAAACAGAAACGATGCATTTTGAGAAAACTACCACTCCTACAGGGCAAGAGCTTTTTCCTCCATTCTAGAACTTCCTACACTTAGAGTGAGTGGGCTGAGACTGTAGATTTATTTCCTTAGTAGTTTTATTAGTGACTACTTAGGATGCCTGTTACCTTACTATTACCTTGGTTCCCTCGATGTGTTGCTCAGCAGGTCCCACTGAGAACCGAGACTAACCCCATGCATAGGTCCTAAAACATCTGGATTCCAACAGGAGGACACGGCTTGTTTTTGTTCCCAAATACAATCAATCTATTCCACATGCTGCACCTAAGTCAGCAAGGAAAGTTATATAGCTGTGGCTAAAAATAATTTTAGTAAAAAAGCAAATCTAAATATCCAACTTCCTTTGCTAACATCTTGTCCTTTTAAAGCCAGGCATCTCTCAGTACCCTTGAATGTTACCATTGTTTTTCCTCCTCCAAAGGGCTCATCGGGATTTTATGCCAACAGATGGGAACTTCGGTTTCGGAAAGGATTTCCTGCCGCACCTCTACACCTTTTGGCTGAATCTGGTGCCAAAGCAGTAACATGTACTGACTTCTGCCTTCCTGCCACCCAGCAGGTGTGAGGTTCTGATCACAAATCAGCTTTGGCCTTTGCTTCCTGAAATGCGGGGCTGGCACTGTACTGGGCTGGGTGGATCAGCATGGAAGGGGGCTCTGACACTCCTCCGCCAGCCTCACCCCGAGTTCTCAGAACCCCGGGAGCCTACTTCCGGTGGAGTCATCATTAGAGTAAAAATACTGTGACCACGTATGTGAACGTCTCTCCTCCACAGTGGAAGCTCCTGGAAGGCAGGGCTGTGTGTCGTTCATTTCTGCGACCTTAATGCTCCACACACGGTAAGAGCTAAATGAATCTCTCATGAATGAAGGAAGACCAAGTCTTTAATGCAGGCCTCCTGCTGCACGACCCAGGACACACTAAGCTTGGGTGACAGCCGTACTGGTTATGACGGGGACAGTGGCTGCTGTTCACTGAGCAGTTGCTCCCTGTCTGGGAAAACCCATGTTACCTCATTTAATCCTCACACAATCCCCTGAGACAGTACTGTTATTGACAACTCTTTAACAGGCAAGAACCGTGGTTTGGAGAGAAGATGCGATTTACACTGGATCACACAGCACGGCCAGGGCTTTTTTTTTTTATCATTGTCATTAAGTTCACTTATTTATCCATAACATGGAAATAATGAAATGATTAAAAATATTTCTAAGGTGGCTCGAAAGAATACATGTTTTTGGAAAATGCTGCACTTTGAACCATCCTGCCTTCTGGATTGGCTAAATTCTCCGCCGTTGCCCACGCTGATGAGACGTGGGTCCACTCTTCTTCTGAACACTACGTCGGAGAGCAGCCAACCAGGCTCACACCGCCGGCCTCCCCATCGGCCCGGCTTCCTCTTGGTGCGTGTGCTGGACCGTCCCTGCTTCCAACTATCCGTCCCCTCCCTTCCTCCATCAGTACCACGCACAGGATACAAACGGCAGTCAATAGTGGTCACGGGGAAAATAGTAGGAAATGAAAATAAAATTGACTGCTTTTCAATGCTAGGTAGCCCCCAAACCTGTGATACATATTTTTTTTACTTTCCCAGAACAGGGGTTATGCAGGCCAGCCCGCATGGTTTCAGGAATTTAATGTTTCTGCCAAATAAATCTGCTGAGATTGGACTGTTAATTCATTGGGCTGACAGCCTTCAACATTGCTTCAACCCAGAGGCTTTGGGACATAACAAAGATGGGTGCTATGGAGAAAAATATATATATACACACGCATATATACATGTACACACAGTCTTAAGTTATAAATCTACCTGGCTGGTGAAAAACTTGAGGTACCCAGAGAGAAGCTCGTACCCCAGACATATTACAACTGGGAAAATCTGTCCCCACCTTGTGAGTAACGGTAACCAGGCAGCCGCTCTTTGCAAGCACACCCCCTCAGAGGCCGAGGCTCAGTGTCCATGGCTCTTCCCCCCATGGTTCCATGTGATGTGGGCTTTGACACAGTGCTCACTGTCCCTGCCCTGACATGAAGGCCACTATGACTCCATTCTCCTCGTCCACATATGAGCAGGTAGCCACCAAAACCCCTAAGTCTGTCCTATGAGGAACCCTGCAGACAATAAGGCACCCAGGCAGAATGGAGCCACCCGACAAGCAGCAGGGCTGGGTCCTCCCATAAGTCACAGGCAGGTTCTCCACTGGTGGGCTCTGTGCGTATCCAACACAGACAGGGGTTAGAGTTCATCCTCACAAAAAGGGACAAAGGCCTCCCTTTCCTGGCTGCCCATGAAACTCCACTATCAGGCAAAATCTAGAAATTGTCAGACAGGCCTCAAGAGCAGGGCTCTATCATAGGACAGTCATTCCCTACCCCCAACTCTGGGCCCAGCAAACTCTTGATCGCCCTTCAAGACTCAGCTCAAGGTTCCTGCTGCACCATGAGTGCTTCAAGAGTGTGAATCAGACCTGAACACCACCTGCTCAGCTCGGCCCAGGGCAGGGCTTGGCCACAGCCATGATTAACACAGCTTATAAGTATAAAGAAGCCTCTGGGGGAGGGGGAGACGTGAGTAGCATTTACTGAACACTTAACAACCAAAGCTACATGCCTTGTCTTTATCTGATTTGACTCACCCATGAATTTCATGAAATCAGTGCTCTCATTACGCCAAGTTACGGATGAGCAAACTGAGGCTTCGAGAAAGAGGTCAAGCACATCCTTTGCTCAAGGACAGAGAGCTGGTAAGTGGCAGAGCCGAGAGTGAGGCAGGCAGTCTGACTCCAGAGCACCCTAAATCTCACACTCACAGAAACCTCTGCCTGCATGAGTGAGTTGCAGTGAGCAAAGCCACCTCAGCAGAGTTGAAAGCCACGGGTGGCCAGCCCCGACACTCTGCCCTTAGGAACAGCACCAGCCCTGCCAGGAGGCACACACCTGCTTCGTGAATGACACACACACTCCTAGTTAAGACATAGGGTTCACAGCAGTGGTTCAGCTGGGGCACTCTAGAAATAGCCTCCTGGGGGGAAAAATGTCCCCGCATAGTGCCTTGTCCCAGGCCCAGCACCAGGGGAGTGACGGCAATGGCACCAGATGCTTTAGTCACATTGCTGTCATGGAGGGGCACCCAGCTTGCACCTGGCAGCCGCAGTGTCCAGGCATTTAGGTTCGTAGACCTGGAGGGGTCGAGGAAGACAGTGGGGGACATCCTTGCCATCCCGCTCACCCTGGGAAACCCCTATGCTTACAGGTGCAGCCCACAGGTGGCACCAGGGCTGCCCCTCACCCCTGCCCCCAGTGGCCTGAACAATGCTGGGCCTCCCTCCTGCCCCACTTTTCCTGGCTCACTGTGGCAGCCCCAACTTATCCACCGAGCCTGAGGTCAGGCACCCGGGAGGCTGGTGAGGGGTCTGAATTAAACCTGGCTGTGAGATTCAGAGCTTCTAATTCCTGCAGAAGGGGAGTGGTGATGTCACAAGGTGAGGGCTCTGCTGCTGCTCCCGAGGCCGTAAGCCAGGGTGGTGGGGCACGTGTATACAGTAGGCTGGCAGGGAGGAGCTACCGCATTCCAGGAGCTACCGGGCCTGATGTGACGACTTGAGGCTGAAGTCCCCAAGGCCACTGCTCTCAGCGCAGGGCCCCTGATGTCCCACAAAGACCACTTTGCACAAGAAGGTAGAAATGGTGCTGACGGTGATCCCTCATCCAGGAGACACAAGTGACTCGGCCAAGGCCACACAGACACTTAACAGCAGAGCTGTCAAAACCTAAGGCCCCGACTCCCGTCCAGTTCCCTCTCAGCTGCACCTGCCCTGCGCCCTGACCTCACGTCTGTGTTCTTCAGCCTGTCCCTCCCGGTGCCACAGTCCAGCTCGGACCTGCCACACCCTCCACTCCAACTCCACGGTCTCCGTTCAGAGCCTCCGTTCCCTGCACCTCCCACCGTCCCTCCCCCACTCACCACCTGCTTAGCTGCTTCCTCCTTCTGCCCAAAAGTCCCCTCCTGACATCTCCAAACCTCCAAAAGGCGCTCCCCCCACTTCAGCTAGAGCAAGTGCGCACGTGCGCCCCGTCTCACTCCCTGCTGCCTAGGCCTCTGTGCCTCCAGCCTGGTCTGCTGGACCCACGCGCTCCCCCAGGATCCCGCGCACGTGCTGCCGTCCCGCGGCCCAGCGTCTGAGCATCACGGAGAGCCGGGCACCCTGCTGCCTCATCTTCTCCTTTCACTCTTCCCGGTGACCTCCTGAGCCTCTCCTCCCCTTCCCCTGGGCTCACCCAGAATTCCTCCTCCCCAAGTGCCCACTCGTCCCTTCTCCCACCCTCCCCTGCCACCCACGGCCATCGCCCTCTCACTGCGTGTCCCTGTTTGCTGCAAGCCGCCCTTCTCCCACGCTCTGCACCCGTTTTCCTCTACCACCCCTGGATGTGAGGCGGGGATGCCACGGCCCTCCTAAGGACAAACCCTCCGTTTGTGGCCAGCCCTCTCCCGCCCCCTCCAGAGCGCGCTTCATGCGCACCCCCTTTCCTTCCGCCTGTTCAACACTAGCTCCCGCCCGTCAGGGAACGTGACATGGTCTCACGTCTCTACGTTTCCACGGTGCCCCCTGCTTCCTTCCTGCACTTAGACGTGTCCAATACCACCCGCCCTCCCCACCTCCCCATCCCAGCTCCTCCAACTCTATCAAAACCACGCTCTCGAAAATCCTCCGGATCTTTGAGGAATCAGTTCCAACCGCCAGATCTCACCCTCATCATGCTCCCTAATCTCCCTGCAGCAGCTGCAGCTCTGTGTCTGATGTCTTCCTCTCTGGGCTGTCTCCCCTTGCAAATGACACCTAATTGCTCTTCGTGGCTCCTCTTAGCCCGGGGTCCTCCTTTATCTGCCCCCTTTGCCTCTTCAGCCCATCAGCCGGGGTGCTGAGTGGCTGATCCTCCGCCTTCTTCCCTTATCGTCTCTTTGAAGGAAGCGGCCTCCCCGCGACTGCCAGAGCCCCGCGCCGCAGAGGAAACTCTCACACGTGCACTCCGGCCCGCACCTTTCTTTATCTTAAGCCCACATAACTCACTTTGAGATACGAACAGTCGGATGCCTACTGCCACCTTGAATCCACCTGCCCGAAGCTCATCTTCCGTTCCTCCCACCCTCCCTCCTCCTTCTTAGAAGACTGCGATTACTTGTCACTCACTCCCCCTCTCGGACTTCGTGGTCCTTTTCCTCACGTCCTGTCCACTCTTGCTTCGGTAAATCCCAGGAGTCCGTTCTCTCTCCTCCATGGCCACGGTCACCGTTCTGCCTCAGGCCCTTGTTAACTCGTTCTCTAAGCCATGCGATCAACAGTCCTGCACACTGGTCTGTTTCCCACCTCTCTGTCCTGCATCACACATGACTGCCACATCGGCTTACAAGGGCCACAGAGATTCCCACCGCCTTGATCCGTGGGATCAGGACCAGATTCCTGCCTGTGGCCTTCAGAGCCTTTCCCCGTCTCACCCAACAAACCCGCATCAGGACCTGCCCTGCTGCCTCCCAGACTCCAGCCTCTGCCACACCTTCTCCCGCCCAGAATGTCCAAGCCTCTCCTTGGTGTCTAACTCCTATAAAGCCTAGCAGAAATGTCACCTCCTTGGAGTACCCTCTTCTGAAATCCGTTCTCCCCACTCTTTCGTCCTCTAACAAACAGTGTCTGTGCAATTCATTTGGTAATCACTCATGTGCCAACTTACGATAGCTCTTCTAGTAGCCATTTGTGCCTTATTTTGAATTTCCAATTCATTATTTTTCTTGTATCTTATTTTTCCAACTAAACCATTAGCTCCTGTCTTTACCAGGTCTTCCTGGGCACAGTTTCTGAAGACATTTCCCTATAAGCTCAGGTCTTCCTCATTGAGCAGATGGGGTCAGGGGCTCAGGCCCCACCAGGGATCAGGGACTGGACTCCACCATACAGTCAGTATACTCGGGCAGCGCCCCCACAGGTATCCTCAGCACACGACGCCTGTTTACACCCAGACCTCACAGCCAAGTGTAACTGGCTCCTGCCCACACAGTGCTCCACCTCCCCCTTGGGAATGGAAGCTGTCCTGCACTCAAGCCTGCTGAGATGACGTATGGTAAGTCCCTGGCATTAATATGCCAAGATGCTCACCCCCAGGCCTAGCTCCTGCCTGCCCTGACCCCCGCCCCCACCCCCGGGACTAGAAACTGCTGCTCACCAGCCTGCTCGTGTCTCCCCACCGTCCAAGGCTTCTGCCTACCACACCTGCTCAGCCATGGAGCCACAACATCAGAATGCAACAGCCCCCTTGGGGGCAGCAAACCAGACAGTGGAGTTTTTCTCCCTAGGAGGGACCTACCCTTCCCAGCCAGCTCGGTTTCCTCCATATCAGATCCAGGCCTGATCCTCCCTGCCCTCCTCCTCCTCACCAGGCCACGTCGCTGAATTCCCAGAATGCCTGGGATCTGGACACCCCACCTGCTCTCCCTCCACGGAGAAGAATGATGTCCCCAAAGTGCCCATTTCTGCCACCGCCTCCACCACACAGCCTGGCAGACCAGGCACTCGATAACTGTTGCTAACGAATCTTTGAAGGGAAGTGTCTTAGGGGGCAAGTGGAGGAGGAAGAGGTGGGTCTTTTGTGGCCAGGATGGAGGCGAGGGCAGGTTCTCATTCCCCCACTGTTCTTTAACCACAAGGCCCATTCTTCTCAGTGCTGTTTAAACACTGGCTGATTTCCTGTGTTTGCAGAGCCCAGGGCAAGTTCAGTGCTCATAATAGCAATGAATTACGACTGTAATTTAAAATACAGGCCTGGAAGGAAACCCTAATCAGAGGGCATTCTCGCTCCTGCAAACTCCAGAGAGCGCCAGTTTTCTTTCCGGCTCTTTCTTTGCCTCTCTGCCACCCATGCTCCACATCCGTGCCCAGGTATTTGGCTCAAACTAGAGCTGCACTTAAAAGAGCCGGCAGGTGGCTATTGCCCACATAGCCCAGGGAACTGTGGGGACCTAGGTGAGATGCCCACCAGGCTTCTGATTTTCCTTTCTCCTTCTTAGGGGGCAAGAAAGGTACTGATTTTCCTCCATGCATTTCTCCCTGCCAAGGTCCAGACAAAGGGAAATGAGCTTATGTTTAAGCTTCAGCCTGGATTAGGGGACATGATGATGCTTTTAATCCCCATCATCTGGAGGCGCGGTGGTACCCTCCAGATGCAGAAAAGGTGGGGGTTGGGGGTGAATGAGCAAGGGGGGGGTCACCTATTTGGGGGAATGCCTATGGCATGCCTAGCCTTTGACAGACAGCATCCTGCTCAATTCCTGCCAGGCCTCGGTCACCCATCAGGTGAGCATTATTCTAAGCCATTTGAAAAGGTGAGAAATAGGCTCAGAGAGGTTCAGCGTCTTGCTCACAGTCACAGAGCTGTATGGCACAGGCCCAGGAATGAAACCCAGTGTGTCCGAGTGCAAGTCCAAGCCCTTCCCCGACATCCTCCTGCCAGCAAGACGTCTGAAGGTCCTTTCACATGCCGCGATTTTATGATAGGTCCGTATCTCGGCTGGATTTAAAACCAAGAAGGTCTGATTGTGAGTGGCATTTTCTATATCACTGAAAAATGACCTTTTGAATATTCTTAATAGTTTATGTCCTCAGCTGACAAGTTTAATCCAACTCACGTACTGGTTAGGGCACACCTCACTGTTTAAGGGCTCCCTGTGCTGTGCTCCTGGGCCACATCAGGCCACAAGAACAAAACTCACATCATTTGACCTTTGGCCACAGCAAGTTCTCTGCTGAGACCAGATCATCACAGTGGCCAACACAGCACCTGGCCCAAAGTGCAGGCCACGTATGGCAGAAATATCAGAGGTGTGGCACATGCTCTCCAGCAACAGCATTTGTGCGACCCAGCACAAGCCTCAACTTCTGTGAGCCTCTACATTCCTGTCTGTGAAATGGGGATACCAGCACCAACCCTGCCAGGTTGCTGAGATAAGTGAAGCGTTAATGGGCTCCCTCTGTGCTGAGAAGGGCCTGTCTTGCCCCTCGCAGAGTCTGGAAAACCTGCTCTCTCCCCAGCTTCAGGCTCTGCACGTACAAACCCACCCATGTGCAAAGGCTTCCCTTCTCCTTCCAGGCCAGTGGAGACGTCAGTCCTGCCTCACGAAGCCACGCTGTCAGAACCGCGGGGCCCCTAGCTGTTTTCCTGGAGGATCGGGTGACACAGGTTCCTCCAGTTTACAGTCCGGGACAGCTTTGGTAGATACGTTGTTACCACATTTTACATTCAACCAACGGCATTTTCGTTTTCATGAAGTACTCCTCTGAAGTTATTCAGCCTTCCGTCCATCTGCGATTTACGTGCACTTTCTCCAGCTCCCTGGGGATCCTCTGAGCATGTTTCTGCCTCAGTCAAGCAGGGCCCAGGGCCTGAGCTTGGGAGAAGTGCTCTTACTACGGGAGGAAACTTCTACCCGCACGAGGTTCTTCACCGCAATCTACACAATCTCTGAGGTGAACCATTTCGGGAGCTAAACAGTCAAGGACAGGAAGGGACTCTCCACAAGGCCGACACCTGGGGGTCACTTTGTGTATTTCTTTGGTGCTTTACTATGCAGAGTCATGGAATGAATGACACATCGTGGTCCCGTGGCTTCGCGGTGACCACATTCCTAGAACAGTGGAACTTCTGGGACAGGAAGGGACCTTGAAGACCTTCACTTACGACTTTCTCATTTCACTGCAAGGAAACTGAGGCCCGAGAAGGCTGAGCCCTTTTCTGCTCTGTTGTCCAAACTGATCCCCAATGGCGAGCTGTTTGCCCCAGCGCAAGCCGCTCCCGCCGCAAAGGCCTCTAACTGAAGACATTAAAATAACGATGGCATTTTTAAGAGGCAACAAGCACAGATGCTGGCAAAAAAGCACTCGTGTGATAAATGACAATTATAGAAAGACAGCCTCCATGATGGCGGATCACTCGCAATGCTGCCTGCAGTTAACATGGCAAACGGAGAAGTTCTCCGACATTCATAGCCTCTTGCGCAGAACGCGCTCTGGTCAGGTCAGTAACTAGGGCTGGGGACTGCTGCTACCCACCCAATCAGCAGTCACACCCCGAGCTCTGCCTGCCGGCCAAGCTCTGTGCTAGGAGCTGGGGACGCTGCCCTGAGTGATGGAGACAGTGAATAACTGTCGGGGAAAGTGGGGGTGAAGGGGATGCTTGGTTTTCTATAGGGGGTGACACAGGCAGGCCTCTCTAGTAAGATGGCATTTTTTTAAGAAGCACATTTAAAAATTTTACCTTATCCTTTTTTAAATTGATGCACAATATTGGACACATTTATGGGGTACGATATGGTGTTTCAATGCATGTGTACAGTAGGGTGACTATAGTCAACAGTAAGGTATTGTACCTCTCAAAGTAGCTAGAAGAGAGGATTTTGTTTGCTCCCACTACAAAGAAAAAAGTTTGAAGTGATGGATACGCTAATCACCCTGATTTGATACCTACATAAGATGGCATTTTTCAGATATCAGAAATCAGTGAGGAAGTGAGCCATTTGGATATCAGAGGGAAGGAGTCCCCTGCACAAAGGAGAGAAAATGCAATGGCTGAGGCAGGACCCTGCCCGGAGCATTCTAGAAAAGCAAGATGTCTGGGAGTTGTTGCAACTGGTGGGTGAAGGGGAGGATGGTAGGGGTCCTGGTCACGTAGGGCCCTGAAGGCCATTATGAGGACGTTGGCAGTTTCCTAGTATTGGAATGACATGATCTGACTCGTGTTTTAGCAGGATCACCCCGGCTGCTGTGCCGGGAATAGTCTGGTTGGGTGGCTACTGTGAGGATCCAAGGGAGACAGAATGAAGTTTTGCCCTGGAGTGACCGGCTGGAGATGGAGGTGGTGAGGAGTGAGGGGCCTCCCGAATATGTTTTGCAAACAAAGCTGAATGGATTATAGGGACAGCTGTTAAAACAATCAAAGCCCTCTGGTACTGCCTAGGAGTCTCACCCTATCCTTTACAACTGGACTTGGGGCTTACTGCAGCCGAGGTGCCCTCATGCAAAGAGATCAGCAGGGCTTATAAGGTAGAAGATAAGTCTAGCTGAATATTCCACCTCCACTGCCAACAACAGAGTTACAGGGAAAAAAGTGAAGTTAAGTTTGTTTGCAACCAGGTAAGGACAATGGCATGTTAACAGGAAGTAGATGCCAACATAGAAGTCTGATAATTATATGGAAATGCACAAGAACATATGATATAATTGACTAATGCCAATAAATATGCCACTCATTAATGGTTTCCAATATGCATGGGCTGTTAATGAGTGTCCTGGAAAGAAGTGAAAAAGGCTTCTCACACCAAATGAGGCTGAGAAATATTGAGTTGAATGCAGTTAAACTGGTTTCTTTGTAGGGACTTCTTAGGGTCTTTAATATATTAATGTGCATCCTCATTCTCCAAAAGGGATCTTTATCAAGGCTATATATTTTGTTGTTTTAATGGAGCCCCTTCCAAGAGTAATGTTATTTGAAACACTTTGGAGAAACACTGAATTAATTAATTTATATATATATATATATATACACACATATATATCTCACTTGAGCATCTACTCTTCAGGCTAGCAGCCTAAAATTCAACAAACATTTTCCAGGGTCCTATGCTGAGTGCTGAGGGAGTCCAGCTCTCATGGTCCTTTTCCTCCTAGGGTTCCTCCGTCTCACAGTACCTCTCCACGAGCACAGGGATCTGGAAAAGACCTCTAGGAATGCACACCCTTTGAAAGCCCAACCCTCATTTCACATCCCCTGCCCACCTGAACTCGTCAGAAGGGACTGCAGGAAAGTCACACTTGTGGGGCAAGCTTTGTATCTCTTTGTGTCACTTCTCTTTGGCCCTCATTACAACTACACACCAATAGTAGCTGACATTTATGAAGCTTTCAGTAGGTGACAAACCACCCTGTGTATCATTCCATAGGCCCTTTGAAGGAGCTAGGCTTTGTTATTCAAAAGAGAGGAATGGGAGACTTGCAGAAATTTGGTGACCTGCAAAGGGTCACACAGATCATAGTGGTGGAGCCAAATCCAATGTCAGTCTGGTGTCAAAGCCTGCTCTCTTCCTAACACGCCAGTCCCTGGTTTACTTATTGCACAGGCTGTACAACCAGCAGGGCACCATGCCAGAGACCTTCTCAAATTGGCTAGCGCACACCTCCGAGACTGAGCAGGCTGGAATAAATTAATCCAGGGTACTACTAAGGTCCCGAGAGCCCGAACCAGCCCCTAGGTGGTGGGAAGATGAAGTTGTGGTGGCTCCCTGGACACTCTGTACTTGTGCTCCCATGGTTGGGCTGTGTGCCCTGGACTGTGGCCCAGGTGAACTGGCTCTTGCTTATTTCGATTCCAGAGCTGATCCTCTAGAAAGCATTCTGCTAGCCAGGCAGAGGCTTGCAGACTCCCCAACCATCACTTGGGGGATGGCTCAGCAGAGCACAAAATTTGGGGCAACATGCAGCCCTTGACCTTGACTTGGATGATGGCTGGGGTAACTGAGAAGGAAATTTCTCTGCAGGTTGCTTCAGAGAAATGTCAGAGTCTACAAATGCCATTTCAATTAAAAAAAAAA